>CM072515.1:43101792-43159141 GCA_036898135.1 Oncomelania hupensis | reverse complement strand
GAGAGCTTTACAGAGCTGACTGATTTGGGTTTCCATTGACAAGCAGCTGTCTAGGTGGACTCCAAGGTTTTTCACAGAATCAGAAAATGTAATCTCACTACCAGAAAGAACCATGGAATGAGTTGCAACCTTCTCCAGCTTAGATCTGGTACCGACCAGAATGAGATCAGTCTTGTCATCATTCATTTTCAATTTATTCTCGCGCATCCATTCTGCAACATTCTCAATGCATTCTTTCATGTTGTCTGCAAGGCTTTGTATGTGAGAAGGAGCGACAGAGTTGTGAAGCTGAGTATCGTCAGCAAAGAACTGGTAAGAATGACCAAAATTGTTGATTATGGAACCAAGAGGCTGAGTGTACATTGTGAAAAGAATTGGGCCTAAAACTGAACCCTGAGGGACACCAAACATAAGAACTGATGGGGCAGACAGTGAGTTTTTCACAATAACTGACTGAGTGCGGTCTGTCAAATAAGATCTGAACCACTCCAGAACCGTTCCAGTGCAGCCAAAGACAGCCTCGAGGCGTTTACAAAGAAGGTCATGATCTATTGTGTCAAAGGCTGCGGACAGATCCAGCAACGATAAGATCGACACATCTCCGCGATCCGATGCCTGCAAAAGATCATTGACCACGCGCAAAAGTGCCGTTTCTGTGCAGTGACTTTTCCGGTAGGCTGACTGGAAGGGCTCTAGGAGATTATGATTTTGAAGATGAGACATGAGCTGGGAAAGAACAAGACGTTCAAGAACTTTTGATAGAAATGGCAGGTTTGAAACGGGGCGATAGTTTTTTAAATCATTAGGATCCAGGCCAGGCTTCTTTAAGAGAGGATTTACAAGAGCATGCTTGAAGGACAGAGGGGCAGAGCCAGAAAGGAGTGAGGTATTCATTATAGTAGTGATAGCAGGAAGAACATCGTCCAAACATTGAAAAAGAAGATCAGTTGGAACAGGGTCCAGCTGACAAGATTTCTTTTGCATTTGATGGACTGTTTTCCTGACCTGGTCTTCAGAAACTGCTTGAAAGACTTGTAGGTTAGTGCCAGGAAAGATAGAGGTGTGAGAGGTTGTTGGTAGGGTGGTTGTGGTGTTCCCCGAGTCAAGGCTAGTTCTAATCTTTTCAATCTTTCCTTTGAAAAAATGATTAAAGCTCTCTGGAAGGCTGTCAGAAGGGATGTTGCTAGGTAGTATGTTGGTCGCGTCCAAACCCATCAGCTGGCCACTAACGCGGAACAGCTCTCGAGAGGAGCTGGCACTGACGATGCGGTCGCGTGTATACACTATTTTGGCGTCGCGGATCATACGGTTGACTATATTACGGCGGTGGACAAAGATTTGCCGATCCACCGTAAGACCAGTCTCGATCCAGCGACGCTCCGCATGTCGCCGTTCTCGCTTGGCCTGCTGGATTTCGGCCGTCATCCAGGGCGCTGACTTCCGGTCGGAAACACGGCGGGTCACTAGAGGCGCATGTTTGTCAAGGGCATTGCGCAGACAAAAACTGAATGAGTCCGCGGACATTGTTCCATTTTCACTTAGGGCTGCTATGCCGTGGGACACGTCACTCCTGAATGCGCCAACGTCTATCCGTTTCAGGTTTCGCGAAGTGACAAGTCTGGTCTCACGGCCAGGTTTCCTGATGAGCAATTCAAAGGAAACGCAGAAATGGTCAGAAATGGTTCTATCCTGAACCGCCAAGTTCACGACAAGCGTTTGACTGTTGGTAACGATCCAGTCAAGGGTATGGCCAAGCCGATGTGTCGGGACGCGAACAAGCTGCTCGAGACCAAAGTTCTGCAAAGATATCAACATTTGTTTTACATAAAAGTTGCATGGCTTGTCAAAATGCAGATTAAAATCGCCAACAATAAAAAGTTTGTCACGATTCATAAAAGATTCTAACAGTTCAGAAAATTCATCAACAAATGCCTTATCAGAGATTTTGTTTTTGGAGGAGTAAGGAGGTCGGTAAATGGACAGAAATGTAAACGTCTGACCCTGAACAACAAGGCGTACCTCACACGACTCAAAACAGCGGTAGGTGAGGTTGCTGGTGTCAGTGACTACAGTCAACGAGTCCTTCAAGACCTCGCGATACACAATGGCCACACCTCCACCACGGCCAGTCCTACGAGGTATGGACTTGAGGATATAACCCGGTGGAGTCAGCTCAGCAATGAGAGCCTCGCTACCCGTAGGTTTTAGCCAGGTTTCACTGAGAAATACCAGATCATAAGTTTCTTCACTGATCAGATCATTCAGTTCTATGGTTTTGTTGCAACACGACCAAACGTTTAGGCACAGGACTTTAAAATGTTTTTCAGACCTGTAGTTAGTTGGGCGTGGCGGTTTCAACAGATCAAAGGACACAGTGGGAATGGCGGGTAAAACTGTGGACTCAGCAGAGGTCGATGGCGCGAAGGTCACCGCAGGCGATGGAATCACCAGGGCCGCAGCAGATGATGGCGACACTAGGGCCGCCGCAGCAGACGATGGCGACACAGGGGCAGCAGACGATGACGACACTGCGGCAGCAGACGATGGCGACAATGGGGCAGTAGACCTTTCCCTCTCCTCCTCTGACGCTCCTCTGCTGAGCCACTAAAATCTTAGCCGCCTCTGCGACTACCCTGTCGCTAAAACCTGTCGTGGCTGGTGCGGCGGCCTGAGGCATAGTCTCCTTTGCAGCAGGTGTGACGGCTTTAGACACGGCCGTCTGCGTGTTGTGGGTGACGGTTGGGGACGTGCCTGTCGGCACGTTCTACAGTGTAATCGGTGGGGCTGGAGAACCCCCTTTTGAGCAAACAATGTGAGCATTTTTTCTTGAGCATCCATCCGTCTGCACAGTGTTTCCAAGATCTGCGTCATTTTATTCATAGCAGTGTCCATTGACGGGTGTGCGCTAGGTTCCACATGAGATGTGGAACCCGCCACAGACGCAAAGGACATCTCTTTAAGAACCGGCCTACTTTCCATAACTTTTTTCCTTGCGTCTCCGAAGGAGCAACTCTCAGTGGCCCGCACCTTTTGGATTTCCAGCTACAACTGCCACTGAGGACAATCTTTGGAGCTTTAAGAATGATGCCCGGCGCAATTCATGCAGCAAATAGGATCTTTGCATTTATTTTCATGTTTGTCTTTTATGGGGCGCCATGTGTCCATTTATTCTATGTGACTATTCTATACATGGAATAAATTCTATGCACATTGAAAGCATTCTATGCACACAAAAAGCATTCATTAGTTGAAATTCCATTTATAAAAAAGAAACTAATATTGTAAGTCATAGAATAAAATTCTTTGTATAGAATAACATTCTATAATATAGTGTAAAATTCTATGTCCATAATAAAATTAGAATGATGGTGATGAAGCAATGTGATGCAGTGATGTGATGTGATGATGTGATCGATGTGGTGATGATGCGATGTGGTGATGTGTCATACAATATCTTTTTTCAAATTCTAAATTTCATTACAATTTATTAGTTGTGTTTTTTAATTTTATGTGAGTGAAATGAATTATATGTATATATAAATAATTGTATGACATAAAATACCTTTTTTTAACATAAAATGGATTTTATTCGCAATACTGAATACATTCTATTTTCATAGAATTATTTTTTAACATTTGGTGCACATAGAATGCATTCTATGTTATAGAATGTTCATTCTATAACATAGAATGTTCATTATATAACATAGAATGTTCATTCCATAACATAGAATGGTCATTCTATAACGTAGAATTCATTCTATAACATAGAATGTTCATTCTATAACATAGAATCCATTCTATAATTTAGAATGTTCATTCTACAACATAGAATCCATTCTATAACATAGAATGTGCATTCTTTAACATAGAATGCATTCTATAATATAGAATGTTCATTCTATAACATAGAATCCATTCTATAACATAGAATGTGCATTCTTTAACATAGAATGCATTCTATAATATAGAATGTTCATTCTATAACATAGAATCCATTCTATAACATAGAATGTGCATTCTTTAACATAGAATGCATTCTATAATATAGAATGTTCATTCTATGCGCAACTAGGTCATTCTTTGTGAAACGAGGCTTTGACGAATAAAGGGACATGAGCACGCGCGCGAGAACTGTAGAAATGGCGGACGTGCCAAGCGTTCTGCGGGCTTTAGAACAGGCTCAAATCGCACGATACCGAGCTGATTGCAAATCGGACCGCAGGCAAGCAGTAGTTCTGACGTCATCACGTAGCAATCGGGATCGGATCGCAAACAAAATCGTTGCACAATCGGCATGTGTGGCGGGGCCTTTAGGTTTCTTGATGCAGACGACTTCGACATAGTGTGAGTAGATCGCGAAAGCAATAAAAATAATTGACGTCACACCCTCCCCTCCCCCTTCCCTCCGCCCCTGCGTGCTTACTTTTTCATTACAATGTGCTGAGGTTCTGTAAGGGTACGTGTTTATAGTGACAAAATCTAATGAAATAATCAGTTCTTTTTGCTCAATACCGAAGAAATAACCGTACTGTACACTCATAAAAAGCAATAATTAATATAATTAAAGGTCGAATATTGCGATACAACTCTGAGACATAATAATTATTGCAAAAAAAACTATTTCACCCCAGGCGTCCCCCCATAACCTATTTTCAGCTAAATAGCTCTGTTGCGAATTTGGCCTCCCTTTGTGAGAACACCCACATTTATGTATAGTTCCTTCCGTTAATAAAATGGATAGCATAATAGCATTAGGAACGTACGTCAGCCATTGATGTAGAGTGATGTGGTGTAGTGATGGGATGTGGCAATGTGTATCTCTCTGCAATACAGTCCCATGCCATACAAAATGTTCTCTATACCTTGACAGTACCCCAGTTTTTACTATTTAAAAAAAGGTTTTTATATTGATTTCATTCTATAACATAGAATGAATTCTATGACACAGAATGAATTATATGACATAGAATGAATTCTATAGCATAGAATGAATAGTATAACATAGAATGAATAAGATGACATAGAATGAATTCTATGACATAGAATGAATTCTATAACATAGAATGAATTCTATGACAGAATGAATTCTATTACATAGAATTTATTCTATAGCATAGAATGAATTCTATAACATAGAATGAATTCTATAGCATAGAATGAATTCTATGACATAAAATTCATTCTATGCAATAGAATAAATTCTATGTCATAGAATTCATTCTATGCTATAGAATTCATTCTATGTTATAGAATTCATTCTATGTTATAGAATTCATTCTATGTCATAGAATTCATTCTATGTTATACTTTTCATTCTTTGCCTATAGAATTCATTCTATGTCATAGAATGAATTCTATGTCATAGAATGAATTCTATGCTATAAAATTCATTCTATGCATATAAAATTCATTATTTATTATAGAATTCATTCTATGTTATACAATTTATTCTATGCACATAGAATTAATTTCTATGTCATGCAATTTATTTTATGTTAAAGAATTCATTCTATGTTATAGAATTCATTCTTTGTAATCGAATTCTTTCTATGTTATAGAATTTAGTTCTATGCATACAAGTGCATTCTATAATATAGAATTGTATTACATACATAGAATCTTATTCTCTATTATAAAACGTTATTCTATACATAGAATTTTATTATGGACATAGAATTTTACACTATATTATAGAATGTTATTCTATACAAAGAATTTTATTCTATGACTTACAACATTGGTTTCTTTTTTTATAAATGGAATTTCAACTAATGAATGCTTTTTGTGTGCATAGAATGTTTTCTATGTGCATAGAATTTATTCTATGTATAGAATGGTCACATAGAATTAATGGACACTTGGCGCCCCATAGTCTTTAGCACAATCTCGACATATTTCTTTGCTTTTACAGGTTTTGCTACCGTGACCAAACCTTTGGCAACGGTAGCATCGCAGCGGTGACGGTATGAAAGGTGTCACCCTGACCCTAAGGTACCCCACCTTGAGTGACTCCGGCAACTTGGCCATAGCAAAGGTCACAAAAAGTGTGTTGGTGGGGATAGTTAGGGTCCTTTGGTGACAAAGACCCGCTGTACTGCTGTGACCCTCTGGCTGGAGAGCTCATCTCGAATTTCCAATTCCGACATGTCGATAAAATCCTGACATCGGATGATTCCCTTGGAGGAATTCAACCGTCCATGCACAGAAACTTTGATTTGTCTGTCAACAAAGACGGTCAAATTCCTCTTTAGCAGACAATCCGATGCCCTTTTGGTTGAGCACTCCACCAGGTAGGCCCCAGATCTCAGTTTTTTAACATCTTTGAAACCCATTGTGCAGACGGATTGGAAACCCTTCTGGATGGCGAACGGAGACAGCTTGCCTAGCGGCATAGCCGGATCCGCCCCCTCCACGACCAAAAAACGAGGCCAGGCCCCTTCCACCCCAGATGCACAAGCTTTTCATCTCGTATCCATGTCACTGTCCATGTCCGTGTCCAGTCCGTCATCATGCAGTCGTTTTTTGTGTGTTGATGCCATGTTATTAATTTGTTTATTCATCGCCCCTGCTCCCCACCCACAACGGAGTCCAACAAGGGGATGCGTCCAAGCGGAAAATCCAGTAAGGGAGCGCACCAGGGCTACAGGGGGGATATACACCCAGACAATCCCGCACTGCCACTATGGTTTTGTTCAAGTTTGACCCATGAGCCGCAGCCTTCTAGCAAAGCTAGGGCAATACACGACCAGCCGCTTGACTGACGCGGGCCACGCCAGCCTCCCGTCTAGGAGAAGTTCAGGCCAAAGAGGTTTGTTAGTGTGAAGGACCGCAGTCCCTCAGTGACCTCAATCTCCAGGATCCCATTCTCCCCCGACACGGGTTGCCCTGCACGGCAAACGCAGGGGGCCAAGAGAAGGCCATAGAGAAAAGAGAGGGTAGAAAAAGAAGAAATGATGGGGAAAAAGAAGACAGGAAAAGTCCGGTAAGGCAGAAGAGAGGAAGTCAAAACTGCAGTTTAGTGGGAGAATTTACGGGTAAAGAGAATATAGGTGAAAGGACCAATAAGACAGAAACAAGACAAAAGAGAAGAAAAAGGTGTAGGCAACTTTGTCACCCAGTCAGAGAGAGACTAGGGTCCCCCCCTCGGCGCGCGGAGCTGAGGCCGTGGGGGCATCACACGGATAATTGAAGCAATTCACACGAAGTACAGAAGATGGAGATAGGTTTGATGTGCGTGAAATGCAAATCTCTGTGTGTGTGTGTCGGTGCGATGTGGCGAATATCTTGCAAACCCCGATGAAAAGCTCCCGGTCGTCCGATGTACCAGGGCAAGTCCCGGCGGCGATGGAGGACCACACCCAGCGGCGGCGACCACGACAGAGAAAAGACATGGCGGTGGTGGTGACGAAGCCTGGCAACGTCCCCACCTCGCAGTGGCAAAGGCAGGGGCCTCAGAAGCTGCAGTACGCATGGAGCAGTAGTGCAACCGTAGAAATACCATAGACTTATGACAACAGTGATATCCAGATGTTAGCAGTAGTAATAGCAGAAATAATGATAGTAGTAATAGCACCAGTAATAGCAGTAGTATCAGCAGGCCCAATCTGTCAACAAATTTATTGTCTCACTAGTTCATCCTCAAAAACGTAAACACTACAAAAATACTCCTTCCGCCGTACGCCATCTTGACCTGTTTATACATGCATCTCAATAACTCAATGCAATTCTTAATTCTAATAACTTATATCTCTTTCATAAAACATAGTTGTTCATATAAATATACATAAATATTACACTTGCACTTCCAGTCACACAATCCCGATTCATCTCATCCTCACTTCCATCTTCATCACCCCTCTCCATGTTATAGCACATTATCTCCCTTCATTCACAATTATATCTATCACGCTATAATGCATCATCACCCTTCCCTCATATTCATCACCCCTCTCCAACATAGTACATTGTCTCCCTTCCTTCACATTCATCACCCCTCTCTCTCCCTCTTTAACATGCATACTTCTTCATCCACCTTGACCCCATTTTGGCAACAACATCAACAACATTATTAATTCTACACATTTAAACAAGAAAATCATATAAAAATCAATAAACTACTATTTATCAAAATACATCCCTTCCCCCCTTATTCACCATCATTCATTCACGTACGCAAGCCCGGAGTGCATAGCCACTAAGGAAATTAATTACATGATATACACTCACCTTTTAGTCCTCGGCCTGTGATACACGGATACACCTTCACAACACAATACCACACAAGACACTGGTTATCCGTTTGAGAAAATCAAGTTTGTTCTTTGCTAATGCTATGCTATCACTGGAGCATCTCAATACCGACGAGGTAATTGAGCCTTGGAAGATGCCTAAACGAAGGCCATACAACCTTTGGAAACAACCCTATACTTATTACTCCCTGAACAAATGGCGGTTAGAATCCTTCCACTACAATCTTTTGGCCATTCTTGTCCCGACGAGGGCGCAAGACCTTGGGTGGTTCGAAACAACTAGACTCAACCCTTACAGAAGCACTTTTACTCTAATCTGACAACACACTGTCACAAAGTCACTTCTGTCCAAAAAAACCGTCTGCTCGCAAAAGCCACCGACAAGACTGCTAGCTAAATCCACTACCAGCTCACAGGACCAGGCATCGAGTCCAGCTCAATAACCCAATTTCCCCACTATGCATATGCTCTATGCGTTAAACATGTGAAACTCTCACATACTTATCTTTCATACTCAGTAGAAAAAAATTGCCGATCCAACTTGTACACTGTATGACTAGAGATGTGCATCTCTGCACGATATGTAACTACCTCTAGTGTGTGCTGAAAACTCGTGTCGTCACAACCTCAATACTTGCATACTCTTCTTCCACTTCTTGTTGCCAGTATCAATCCGTACCACCGACGTAGACTGCTTGAAAGGTATATCCCTCGTCACAAAAGCTCCTTCTTTCCATCAACCACTGTGCTGTGGATTTCTCTACCAGAGAGCATACAGCAAACCACATCAATAGCAACATTTAAACGTTTTCTTCACAAAGACGACCCTTGCAATCCTCCGCATTTTTACATTGGAAAAAGGCAAGAACAAATAATTCACTGTCGATTCAGAAGAAATATGAGTGATCTCAATCATGATCTGTTCATTCGGCATTTAACTAACAACCCCTCGTGATCATGTGGCTTTCAAAACGAAACTGTCGAACAGTTTCTTTTTCACTGTCCTCTCTATACTAACATCAGAATAACTACTATCGCTACCCTTAGGCAAGAACAAGTACGTGGAATAACTTACTGTACGGAAAGCAAACCTAATCTCTACCTGATAATCAACTTCTCTTCAGCACCAATCAAAGAGTTTATCAAACAGTCAAAGCGTTTTCGTTAAGTGAAATTCTCCGCTTTATATCACAAGCGTCCCGGTATTCAGCTCAAACCATCTCTCTCTCTTCTCTCTCTCTCTCTTTCTTTCTCTCTCTCTCTCACACACACACACACACACACACACACACACACACACACACTCACACAGGCGCCTGCACATCTCCTTCAACTATGATATGTGTGTGGGTGTGTGTGCGTGCGTGTAGGTGTGTGTGTGTGTGTGTGTACTTAATGCATACGCACTGTAAATAAAATTTTAAAAAATGTCTTAGACACATAAAACAACATTTTTAAATCTTAAGAGATAATTAACTAAGATAAACAACCATTATTGCAATATTATCTTCTCTTGTTTTGTTTTTCCCAGGAAGGAAGCAATCTGTAGTGCTGGCGCTATTGGCTGCAAAAATAGGCCATTGATACATAGGGGAAAAGTCGGGAGATGAAGAGGAAAGGCGATATGTGTAGGAATTAAAAGAGGTAGGGAGGGGTTGTATATGGGCCCAGATTGTCGAAAGTTGGGGTCAGGGAATAATAAAAGGAAGTTTAAAATGTTATTTTTTAATACATCAGATGATTACATTGTATTATTGCAGAACTTGTAATGACCTCATGAAGTCGTATTGTATGAAGCTATTATTATTATTATTATTATTATTATTATTATTATTATTATTATTATTATTATTATTAACTGCTGCTGCTTCTGAAACTACTAGTATTAAAGCAAGGGGCGAACGTATGTGACTTAGGTACGAGACTATTGAGGTCACCGAGGGTTTTCTCCGGGCACTCCGGTTTCCTCCCTCCCTTCAATAATGGTACAGGACGCAGTCAATATAAAAAGTTGAAGAAAAAAATCGATTTTCTTTCCGTCTTCTAATAGCGATCTCCATGCCTTTACACCACCTGTTTGAGTGAGTGATGGATGTGTGTTTGGTGTGTGTGAGGGTGGATGAGACAGGTGAGCGTGTATGTTGGTATAGATCGCCGCGCTTTGAGCCTGAATGACTTGGGGAAAGGCGCGTATAGCATCTTGTATTATTATTATTATTATTATTATTATTATTATTAGTATTATTATTATTATTATTATTGGTATTCTGCTGCTACTGCTGCCGCTGATTATGATTATGATTCAAATGAAGATAATACAATTTTTTTACAAAATTTCAGGACAAACTGTTGGTTCGCCGTGCAGTGACAGCACGGAGTGTGTGACAGGAACCGTGTGCGACAGCAGTATTTGCAGTGAGTACACACGGAGAACACATTGTACTAAACGCTTTTAACAGTGAAAATGATCGAAGAGATACGACAATTATTTATGTACCAATGAAGAGCGAAATACATAAATTATGACTGGAGGGTTTCTGCTGTTATAGAAAGCACTTAGATTCAGTTTTTATTCATTACTTGGTTGGCCAGTGATTGTGTGTGTGTGTGTGGGTGTGGGTGTGTGTGTGTGTGTGTGTGGGCGTGTGTTTGTGTGTGTGTAGGTGTGTGTGTGTGTGTGTTTTGAGCCTGATTGGTGATTTGGGGAAAAGCGCGTATTTAGCGTCCAGTATTTTTCTTCTTCTTCTTCTTCTTCTTCTTCTTCTTCTTCTTCTTCTTCTTCTTATTTTACATCTGTTCTTCAAATCCCATTATTTACTCACAGTAATTAAAGACAATGATTAAAACATAGTTTCGTAATAATTGTAAGTACAGTGGAACCTTTCTACAACGACCTTGAAAATGTTGACAAAAATCGGTCTTTATAGAGGGGGGTCTTTACAGAGGGGTAGAGAGTTTACCTTTCACTACATCTTTTTCTGTTATTAAAGAAATAAACTCAACAGTGTATTTGTTACACTCGTTTGATGTTGGTGTTTTTCTTTATCAGTAGTTGATTCAGCCCCAATGCTGAAGTACTGATGAGTGTAACTCGGATTCGTTTATCCACGCAACCCGTTCAATCAGCAACAAGGCACGGCGACGTTGCACCACGCTGGTGTTGATGTTTACGCTCCTGTGCTGAAGTAGACGCGACGTCCGCTCGTCGCCCTCTGTAATCTTGGCGATGTAGCTCCGAGACTGTCCCTCGACGTAGTCTTGCGGCAGCCACGTAGTCCCGCTCTGGTGTTCGCTCACGAAGCAACTCTTCGGCGACTACACGCCCTTGCAGTCAACCCGAATCTATCGGGGATGTAGTCCCAGTATGTTGGCCCCTCCCGACACAACTCCTTGGCGGCTTCCTCGATGACTGCCTCTCGTAACGTTGACTCGCTTTTTGTAGCAGTTGAACCTTTGGCTATGACGTGGATCGCAGGCTTGGCCTCCCAAAATGTTACACTCGTTTGATGTTGGTGTTTTTCTTTATCAGTAGTTGATTCAGCCCCAATGCTGAAGTACTGATGAGTGTAACTCAGATTCATTTATCCACGCAACCCGTTCAATCAGCAACAAGGCACGGAGTCGTCTTATGAAGTTTTCAAACTTTATTCAGCGTTCATCAACAACTGCATACAATCGCCTTTTCACTTTCTTCTCTCTTACTTTTCACAGAGCACCGAATATATAGTTTTTCTCTCATCTTGAGATAACGTCAGAATGTTCCCGATGACGCTTTACAACCAATCAAACTAAAGTTCGTCATCACTGACTTACGTCATACAACATTCTTTTCGGTCCAAGAATGTTCTCAAATATCTAAACCTATCGTGAAGTTTCGATCGACAGGAAACAAGCAAATCTAGAGAATTCTCCAATAATATTGACCAACTAAAACCATCAACGTTATGCAAAGCTTCTCCTAACAACAATGCAAACTCAAATCAAAGGTAAATACACTCTATTATTGAATACCTTGCAAAGCGAAATGATTAGATCTATCGTGCGCGTTTCAGACATATTATCGACCGCGTTTCAACTTAACAGTTTTGTTTACAACACGCCACACATACACTCAGTAAAACTGTGTACTGAATCCAGCCCATTGCATTTAATAAAAAAAAAATAGAAATAAAATTGGAAATCTCAAACTAAAGTCAATAAAGAACCAGACCTGCCTACTGCTACGATTTTGCCGTAGCAGCTACGAAAAATAAAGCTCTGCTACGATGCTACGGCAAACATAAAATTGCTACGGGAATTTAAAAAAATACGACTTTTTTTAACTCTTTACCGGGCGTAGCGGCCAAAGGTCTAAACAGGCAAAACGCCCAAAAGCGTCCGTATCAACCACTGTTATATTCTCGCGTTGTTTGAAAGATTGCGAGACTTCCGGCAATTGACTTCCGGTTCATTCTGTTGTGAAAACAATCGACTGCATTTCCACAAGTTTTCTCTTTGATGCATTCATTTTTTCGATTTTTTTTCTCCAATTTTTTGAGTGCAAGTGTCTACAATGGATGGTTTGGATTCTTCGACTGATGAAGGAGAGTTTACAGGCTTCCATTTATTAGACATTGCAGTGAGAGAAATGGACTTGGAGGAAGAGATCGGTACTGACATTAGTGTCAGTAGTAGCATGCATGCATCAGATCTTTCAGATGGGCAGGGAAGTGAAGATGAGGAGGAGGCTTGTTTGGACTTTTTAAAACTTTTTTTTTCAATTTTTGTAAACACATGGAGTAATAAAAAAACAAGACATGACAAGAGAAGAATAAAAAGGTATATAATCAAAAGAGAATTTATTTATGTTCATTTTGCATTTTATTTCATTTAAATCTATGCACTAATACCTAAGATGTGGTTTTTCTACTAACGTACTCCGAAATATCTATACAATTATAAGATTTCTTGCCTGTTTAGAGCTTAAAAAAAAAAAAAAAAAAAAAAAAAAAAAGACAAACGTGTGCCCAGTAAAGGGTTAATTTTTTTTTACATTTGGGGTTTGTCTCAGCCAATTGTGCGCGTAGAAAGTAGAACTTCCGCTATTTCTAAAGTCCATCGTACACGATGCAGCCAGGGCGTGACCAATCAGACGGCTCCGTTTCTATTTCCTTTTGTTAAAACGTGGTGTCCATCCTTACAATTCCACACTCAAGTGCTCACTGCGAAAGAGTTTTCTCATGTGTGAGGAAGAACAGAACTGACCAAAGAGCAAGCTTGGGAGAGGACACTATGGAGGCTCTGATGGTGGTGCCAGATGGGCATTTTAAACAGGCATCTGACCAAAGAAGACCTTGTTAAACTCAATAGCTGTTATTTTTTCGCTGCGCTCGTGGCGACTAGTCTGTCAACTGTCAACTGTGAAGAATTTTTTTTTGGATGTACTGAGAGATAGTGACTTGTTGGACATAAATGGCTGTGGAAATGAAAGTGAAGATAGCGAGGATGCTGCTGGTGTTTTTGTTTTGTGTGTTGCTTGTGTCAGTGCCGAGCGATGCCGTGTTTGTGCCTGTGACCGGCGACAGCCCTGTTAGTCCGCCATTACAAAAATACAGTGTGCAAGAATTATTAGGCCTACGTGAGTCCCCGCTTGTTGTGAAGCCTGTGCTGGATCTACCAAATGAAATGAAGCCAAGAAAACGGGGGAAGAAGGGAGGGGTGCGGCAGAGAAACAAACAGAGAAAATATAAACCTTATCTTCCATCTGTATTGATAGGCAACGTCCGATCCATTACAAATAAATTAGATGAACTTTCTGGCAACACTAAACACTTCGAAGAATTTAGAACAGCGAGTCTAATGTGCTTTTCAGAGACATGGCTAAATGATAAAGTTTCAGACACACACGTAGACATCGATGGATTTTCAGTCTTTCGGGGAGATAGAACAAAAGAATCAGGAAAGAAAGGAGGGGGTGGAGGAGTAATGGTTTATGTGAATAAGCAATGGTGCCATCCGAATAACATTACAGTCAAACACAGATCATGCACTCCAATATTAGAAATGCTCACTATAAGCCTAAGACCTTATTATCTCCCAAGAGAATTTTCTCATGTGCTAGTAACTGTTGTGTATGTAAGGCCAGATAAAACTAACGCTACAGCTGCTAGTGAAGAAATAGCATCACATATCTTAGATCTGGAGACCAAGGCTCCTGAAGCAGTGAAGATTATTACAGGTGATTTCAACCAGTGTTCTCTAAAGAAAACTTTGCCTAAATATCAACAATATGTGACCTGTCCTACACGTGAAAATGCCATCCTAGATCTTTTCTACACTAATATAAAAGATGCATACAGATGTGTGCCTATGCCACCTCTTGGGCGCTCCGACCATGACCTTGTTTACCTTCGACCATCATACCGCCCACTCGTGCAGCGGGTGCGACCAATGAAACGGACAGTTTACAAATACAACATGGAAAGTGTGGAAGAACTACAAACGTGTTTTGAGACAACAGACTGGAGTGTGTTTATCGACAGTGCTAAAAACATAAATGAAGCAGTGGAAAGCGTTACAGACTATATCCGATACTGTGAAGAAACTATAATACCTAAAAAGACTGTGAAGATATATGCCAACAACAAACCCTACATCACCAAGGAAACTAAATTAACTTTGAACAAAAAGAAACAGGCTTACAAGGACAATTTAGATAAAGAAGCTAAGAAACAGATACAGAAAGAAATAAACAAGGACATTCGAAAAGGAAAAGAAAAATAAAGGAAAAAATTGAGGAACATTTTACAGAAAATAATATACAAAGAGTGTGGGAGGGAATGGGATTAATGTCTGGGTTCAAAGGTAAGAAAGGGGGGAGTGCACAACTTGGGGAATGTACTCAAGAATATGTAAATGACCTCAATAACTTCTACTGTCGTTTTGACTGTCAAGATTTTTCTAGTCAGAGAGAGCAGTTAAGGGAAGGATTAATGGGGAGGAAAGGGGAGGAAGGAGAGGTTGAAAGTCAATTAGTTAGTGAGGAGGATGTAAGCTTAGCATTTACTAAGTTAAACACTCGAAAGGCTGCTGGTCCTGACAAAGTTACACCTAAGTTACTAAAAACATGTGCTAACCAACTTGCTGGTATTTTTACTGTTCTGTTTAACATGTCTTTTACTCAGTCTGTTGTACCTACGCTTTGGAAGATGTCATGCATAGTACCTGTTCCTAAAAAGAATCCAGTCAAAGTTTTTAATGATCTTCGCCCTGTTGCTTTAACCTCTGTCACGATGAAAGTTTTTGAAAAATTTGTTCTTAATAAGTTATATGTTTTAGTATCAGATTTTATTGACCCACTGCAGTTTGCCTATAGAAGTAAGAGAAATGTTGAAGACGCTGTTCTTTTTATCCTCAACAAAATGTACTCACATTTAGAAAATGCAAATTCTTGTGTCAGGCTTATGTTCTTTGATTTTAGTAGTGCTTTTAATACTATGCAATGCCATTCACTTGTTCAAAAACTAGCAGGCATGAATGTTGATGTTAGAACTATTCTATGGATTTTTGACTATCTTACAAATAGACCTCAGTTTGTCAGAGTTCAAAACAATTCCAATTCTATTGTATACAATTCTAATATTGTGTTGACTAATACAGGAGCCCCTCAAGGAACTGTTCTAGCACCTTTTTTGTTTTCTTTGTACACCGCAGACCATAGACAAAAGCACGAATCCTGTCCCCTGATAAAATTTGCAGACGACACGGCTCTCTCTGGTCTTATTACCAACAACATGGACAACATGTACAGAGATGAAATAGATAGCTTTGTCAACTGGTGTGATTCAAATTTTCTAGATCTTAATGTAAGCAAAACAAAAGAAATGATAATTGATTTTAGGAAGGGAAACAAGTTTGATTTTAATCCTATCTTTATCAAAGGAGAAGAAGTAGAGAGAGTGCATGCATATAAGTATTTAGGTGTGGTTATCGATGATAGATTCACTTGGAATGATAACACAAAATACATTTACAAGCGACTGCAAAGTAGAATGTTTTGTTTAAGAAAACTGAGATCCTTTAATGTAAAACAGGAAATTTTACAAATGTTTTATACAGCTGTAATAGGAAGCATCATTTTTTTGGGAATCTCATGTTGGGGAGGAAACGTATCACAAACAGAAAAACGAAGATTGGACAAACAGATACAATACAATACAATACAATACAAGGTTATTGCTTTAGGTCCAGCGGACTCTTCCGAGCCAAATCAGGACCAGAGAGACGTTATCTTAAAATATTATAAAATGATTCAAGTCTTAAAAAACAAGCCTATTACTCTTAAATACACAAACAAACTTTCACATGACACCTCTTTAAGAGACTTCTTTAAAACTGATGTATTAAAAATATATTCTCTTTCTTCAATCAAATCACTAAATTCAGTCCTAATAAAATCCAAACTAAACAAAACATGTCGATACAATTTATATGCGATAGAACAAACCAACATCATGTAAAAATTGAAACAGATGTTGACCATTACATACTTTAAAAATCTCTTTGAAAGGTATGGAACCAAAATATGTTTCCCTTTCCTCAATCAAATCAGCACATTCAGACATAAAATGGCGAACAGAAAAAGATTGATCACATGCAAAGCACCATGGTGGTTCTTCTCCTTTTAAAAGGAAACTGTGGGTGACATAAGTATGCCCAATATGAAGGCGAGATAACACTGTTTCCTCTCTGCGAGTGGACGCAAAGTTAGGCAAAGAAGTGGACAAATCGGGAAGAATTTGAAATAATTTGTTGTTGACATGGTTAGACCAGTCAGTCTGCCACAGTCGTTTACAATAAGATCCAGTCATACAACGTAGGTCAGAGTAGGGCACAAACTGGAAAATCTCTGGAGGGAAATCGAGATGTAGAGCATCTTTAGCCGCTCTGTCTACTGCAATATTGCCGCGGATGCCCATGTGACCAGGGACCCACATAAAAACTATCTTTTTACCCTCAGAAACAAGTTGTGTCATGGATCTCTGCCAGAAAAGGGTGTGATATCTTTCTCGTGGAAAGAGCCTGAAGTGCTGACAATGAATCGGACATGATTAAAAATGAGGTTCTTTTGGATTGATAAACTTGTTTCAGAGCTAAATGAATTGCCTTGAGCTCAGCTGTATAAACAGAACAAAAATCAGGTAAACGCTGTTGCAAAGGCTGGTCTAAGTGTCTCTCGGAGACAGACGCAGCAGCAACTGAATCTCCTTTCTTTGACCCGTCTGTAAAAAGTTGTTCATATCCTGGGTATAATGCACACTGTTCTAAATAAAGTTGGTTATATACGGTTTCAGAGGTATTGTTTTTAAGGAAAGCGGACAACTGCCAATTAATGTTTGGGGTACATAATTTCCATGGGGGAGCTTCAGTCCGAAGTTCATCGTCGTTGATGGAAGCAACATCAATGCCTGCTTTTTCCAGATGGACTTGCATTCTGATGCCAAACGGAGGGATTGTGTTAGGTTTGGATTCAAATTTCTGAACAAAATCTGGGTTGAAAACACAGTCATAAGCAGGGTTCATAGGATCAGTTTTTAATTTTAAATAGTAATTCATTGACAATTTTGTACGTCTCAGCTCCAGCGGGGGTTCGTTAGCTTCCACATAAAGGCTTTCACAAGGGGAAGTGCGAAACGCACCCAAAGCAATGCGTAGTGCCTGATGGGCAACTGGATCTAGCATCTTAAGATAAGATTTTCTAGCAGAACCATAGACAATGCAACCATAGTCTAACTTGGATCTAATTAAAGAACGATTTAACAGCAATAAAGTTTTCTTGTCAGCACCCCAGTCTGTACCACTGATAACCTTGAGCAAATTGCAGGCCTGTTGACATTTAGTTTTTAAAATTTTCAGATGAGGAATGAAAGATAGCTTTTGATCAAAAATAACACCCAAAAATTTGACTTGTTTGACCGCCTTTATTGGAGTTTTATTGAGGAGAATAGTAGGGTCTTGAATAATTCCCCGGTGCTGGGAAAAGTGAATACATTCAGTTTTTGCTTCAGAAAATTTAAAACCATTTTGTAAAACCCAGTCTTCAACGGCCTTGACACATAACTGTAGCTGACGTTCTGCAGATGCCAAAGTTTTACCTTTGGCTACCAATGCAAAATCG
Source organism: Oncomelania hupensis (assembly GCA_036898135.1). Taxonomy (NCBI): domain Eukaryota; kingdom Metazoa; phylum Mollusca; class Gastropoda; order Littorinimorpha; family Pomatiopsidae; genus Oncomelania; species Oncomelania hupensis. The sequence continues at coordinate 43,140,733 of CM072515.1, read as the reverse complement.
TCGACAAATAAAGAATTGTCAATTCCCCGTTTAACGGAACGAACAATGTTATTTATTTTAATATTAAACAGCAAGGGAGACAAGATGCTACCCTGAGGCACTCCCATCTCCTGTTCTCTCGTATCTGACAAAGATCCCCCAACCTTAACCTGAAAAATTCTGTCCGTTAGAAAATTGGATATAAACAGAGGTAAATGTCCCTTCAAACCCATTTCTTGTAAATCTGAAAGAATGCCATATTTCCATGTGGTATCATAAGCCTTTTCCAAATCAAACATGATGGCGACGACATGTTCACCCTGGACGAACGCGTTACGGATAAAAGTTTCCAGTCGCACCAGGTGGTCAACAGTACTTCGACCACTTCGAAAGCCACACTGAGTGTTGGATAAAATATTATTTGTTTCTAGATACCACAGTAAGCGAGAATAAACCATTCTTTCTAGCGTCTTGCATAAGCAAGACGTTAAGGCTATTGGTCTATAGTTTGTCGGGTTAGTATGGTCTTTGCCAGGTTTAGGGATGGGTACAATAATGGCCTTTCTCCAGGAGGGAGGAAAGGTGCCAGTGATCCAGAGCTGATTGAAGATGTCCAGCAGTTGAGACCGTGAGTATCACGTTAAATGTCTGAGAAATTGATAATGTACATCATCCGGTCCAACTGCTGAATCTGCACTTTTGTTAATTGCATCATCAAGCTCGACTAATGAAAACGGAATGTTGTAATCTTCAGAATTATCGGAGGTAAAATTTAACTGTTGTTTTTCTTTACGGGTTTTAACTGTTTGAAAAGGGACAGAATAATTTTCAGAGGAAGAATTTGCAGCAAAAGAAGAAGCCAAAAGATCAGCTACTAATTTTTTATCTCCGATTACGTCACCCTGCACAGTAAGGCATGGGCTCACCTGTTTGTTACTTCTATTTTTGAGTTTGCGGACTACTTTCCACACCTTCGACAGTTTCGCTTTTGAATTAAGCGTGGAGCAGAAACCTCTCCACGATTCCTTTCTCTTTCGTTTGAAGAGCTGTCGGCATTGCGCTCGCAAACGTTGGTGGTTTTGTTTATTTTCAGTGCTTGGGTGTAAAAACATAGTTCTTAAAGCTTTTTTACGAGCTTGCTGAAGTTTTCTACATTCATCGTCAAACCAGGGTTTTTTAAGTGTGTGAGGGTTTGACGAAGTTTGCGGAATGGACTCCTTGGCACTGTTAATAACTATGTCAGTATAAAGCTGTATTGGATCTAAGGCATTTGAAAATTCCTGTTTCTTAGCACGTAGCTGGGCCTCAGACAGGTTAGAAAACAGACTCCAGTTAGCTTGTTTCAGTTTCCACCTGCCATGAGTTTGCTCAAGGTTATCTGAATCATGTTTTAATAAAATCGGGAAATGGTCGCTGCCATGGAGATCTTCTAAAACTGTCCATTTAAAATCCAAAAGTAAGGAGGGATCACAGATCGATATATCAATGTGGGACAAAGAAGCAGTTCTAGAACAGGAAAAAGTTGGAGCACCCTCGTTCAAAGTTACTAGGTTTAACGAGTCTAAAATGTCTTCAATTATTTTACCCTGAGAATCGGTACGATCACTACCCCACAGGGGAGAGCGTCCATTAAAATCTCCCAACAACAAAAAAGGGGGAGGTAACTGTTGGACCAAATTCTCAAGTTCACTTTTAGTTACATTTATTGATGGTGTCAAATATAGAGAACAGACTGTGAGGGATTTAAAAAGAGGTACTCTAGCTGCAACTGCTGGTAAACTTGTATTAAGTAAACTTGGATTAAATGGGACATTTCTATGAATAAAGAGTGAAACGCCTCTAGAAGATAAACAGTCTAGAGAGGAATAACCAGTAATATCTATAGGATGTTTTCCTGACATGAGAGTTTCCTGAAGGGCCAACACTTCAGGTCGATGCTCTGTCAGCAGACAGCAGAGCTCCTCATAATTTGCCCTTATCCCTCGGATGTTCCATTGTAAAATGGACATGAAAATGAAGTAAAAGAATGCTAAAATTTTCATCTCCGAGAGCACAATTACGTCTCTGTATCTTTTGGACCCTCGTCCATCTCTTCATGTTCCATCAACCCCCCGAAACGGTTCTCCGTTTCGAGAGGCTGATGGGGCTTGGAAGAAAGGGGTCCGGGCCTTTGATTTTTTGTCAAAGCCCCGGAACCCGAACTGCCAGCGGACTTCCTCCCCTTCTCCCCAGCACCAGATTTTATATCTTCCCTCTCCCCTTCACCCCTGCCAATCTTTCCCTCTCCTCCTCTGACGCTCTTCTGCTGGGTAATTAGGATTTTAGTCGCCCCAGCAACTACCCGGTCGCTAAAACCGGTCGTTGCTGGTGCGGTGGCATGAGGCATAACCTCCTTCGTGGCAGGAGTGACGGCTTTTGGCGCGGCCGTCTGCGCGCTTGGAGTGACGGTTTTTGACGTGCCCGTCGGCACGTTCTCCAGTGGAATCGGTGGGGCTGGAGAAACCCCCTTCTGGGCAAACAACACGAGCATCTTTTCTAAAGCATCCATCCGTTTGCACAACGTTTCCAAAATCTGTGTTATTTTACTCATGGCAGTGTCTTCTGCTGGGTAATTAGGATTTTAGTCGCCCCAGCAACTACCCGGTCGCTAAAACCGGTCGTTGCTGGTGCGGTGGCATGAGGCATAACCTCCTTCGTGGCAGGAGTGACGGCTTTTGGCGCGGCCGTCTGCGCGCTTGGAGTGACGGTTTTTGACGTGCCCGTCGGCACGTTCTCCAGTGGAATCGGTGGGGCTGGAGAAACCCCCTTCTGGGCAAACAACACGAGCATCTTTTCTAAAGCATCCATCCGTTTGCACAACGTTTCCAAAATCTGTGTTATTTTACTCATGGCAGTGTCCACTGTCGGGTGTGCGCTAGGTTCCACATGAGATGTGGAACCCGCCACAGCCGCAAAGGACCTCTCTTTAAGCACCGGCCTACTTGCAAGAACTTTTTTCCTTGCGTCGCCAAAGGAGCAACTCTCAGTGGCCCGCACCTTTTGGATTTCCAGCTCCAACTGCCACTGAGGACAGTCTTTGGAGCTGGAAGAATGATTCCCGGCGCAATTCACACAGCAAATCGGATTTTTGCATTCGTTTTCGTGTTTCTCTTTACCACAATCACGACATATTTCCTTGCTTTTACAGGTCTTGCTACCGTGACCAAATCTTTGGCACCGGTAGCATCGCAACGGTGATGGTACAAATGGCGTCACCTTCACCCTAAGGTACCCCACCTTGAGTGACTCCGGCAATTTGGCCATAGCGAAAGTCACAAAAAGTGTGTTGGTGGGGATACGTTGGGGTCCCTTGGTGACGAAGACCCGCTGGACTGCTGTGACCCCCTGGCTGGAGAGCTCACCACGGATTTCCAATTCTGACATGTCGATCAAATCCTGACATCGGATGACTCCCTTGGAGGAATTCAACCGTCCATGCACAGAAACTTTGATTTGTCTTTCAACGAAGACAGTCGAATCCCTCTTCAGCAGACAATCCGATGCCATTTTGGTTGAGCACTCCACCAGGTAGGCCCCAGATCTCAATTTTTTAACATCCTTGAAACCCGTTGTGCAAACGGACTGGAACCCTTTATGGATGGCGAACGGAGACAGCTTGCCTAGTGGCATAGCCGGATCCGCCCCCTCTACTACCAAAAAACGAGGCCAGGCCCCTTCCACCCCCGATGCACAAGCTTTTTGTCTCGTCTCAATGTCACTGTCCGTATCCGTGTCAGAGTCGTCACCGTGAAGTCGTTTTTTTTTGTTTGAAGCCATGTTATTAATTTATGAATTCATCCCCCCTGCTCCCCACCCACCACGGAGTCCAACAAGGGGATGCGTCCAAGCGGAAAATCCAGCAAGGGAGCGCACCAGGGCTACAGGGGGGATATACACCCAGACAATCCCGCACTGCCACTACGGTTTTGTTCAAGTTTGACCCATGAGCCGCAGCCTTCTAGCAGAGCTAGGGCAATACACGACCAGCCGCTTGACTGACGCGGGCCACGCCAGCCTCCCGTCTAGGAGAAGTCCGGGCCAAAGAGGTGTGTTAGTGTGAGGGACCGCAGTCCCTCAGTGACCTCAACCTCCAGGATCCCATTCTCCCCCGACACGGGTTGCCCTGCACGGCAAACGCAGGGGGCCAAGAGAAGGCCACAGAGAAAAAGAAGGGTTGAAAAAGAAGGAATGATGGGGAAAAAGAAGACAGGGAAAGTCCGGTAAGGCAGAAGAAAGGGAGTCAAAACTGCATAGTATACTGGGAGAATTTAAGGGTGAAGAGAATATAGGTGAAAGGACCAATAAGACAGAAACAAGACAAAAGAGAAGAAAAAGGGGTAGGCAACTTGGTCACCCAGCCAGAGAGAGGCATGGGGTCCACCCCCGGCGCGCGGAGCCGAGCCCGTGGGGGCGGACAAACAGATAAAAAATGCTAGTGGGGTGGTTGGGAGAAAACAGGATGACATAGCGACGATACATAGCAGACAAGTTACAAAAAAAAAAGCTGACTGCAATTTTGGCTGACAGTAACCATCCACTTTTCTTGGAATTTGACTCTCGACGGATAGACAGGAGTGGACGTTTTAGGGCACCAGTGGGAACATCAAATAGGTACAGGAACTCATTCATACCACTTGCCATTCAAGCACATAACAAACAAGTCGGTAGGTCTTACTAAACATACTCTACAACTCTCATGCAGCTTAGTTAGTTTAATTTTTTTTAAATAAATTTAATAGTTTATATGTTTACACACTAATAAGTTTTAAATTCTCATATTTATCTGTTCCTACGTTAATCCGTTTTACTGCTTAATTGAAATATCTGCATTATGAAAATATGTCCATGTGTTTGAAGATCATTAATAATGTATAAATATTTATGTGTGTGTAAAAGAAGAATGAATGGACATGTTTAATTGACAGACAATGTAATTTCCATGCTTTTGGATTAATAAAGTAATATCTTATCTTATCTTATCTTATCTTATGCTGACTCTCTGCGAAAGTAAACAGTAAACCCCGACACCAAGTATTGTATTTCTTATTATGTGTGCTGAGGCAGGTAGAGACTGATTTTGTGCTTTCTCAAAACGTTTTCAATGTTAAAATATATATTTTAAGTACACAATTAACTTGTCGTGGCGTTCTACATCGACGGTTGTGCATGCTACTGAAAACCTGGCTTTGCTACTGAAGACTCTGCATGCAGGCCGTAAAAACACTTGTCATGTTTACACGCTGGGAGGACAAGAACTTGGAGCAGTGGAGGAAGAAAGGGACCTAGGCGTCATCATGCACAGGTCACTGTCGGTCAGTCGCCAGTGCTGCGAGGCAGCAAAACGAGCCAACAGAGCAGTGGGGCAAATCATGCGAACAGTCACAGCCAGAACTAAGGAAGTTATTGTCCCACTCTACAAATCAATTGTACGACCACACCTGGAGTATTGTATCCAAGTATGGCGACCTTACCTCAAAAAAGACATCGCAGAGTTGGAAAAGGTGCAGAGGAGAGCTACGAGATTGATCACAGGGATTGGTCACCTGCCGTACGATGAGAGACTAGCTTTTTGCAATTTGCAGAAATTAGAAGAAAGGAGAGACAGGGGAGATCTCATCGAAACATTCAAGATCATAAAGGGGCTTGAAAAAGTTTCTGCTGACAAATTTTTTACTTCATGCCAGTCATCATTCTACCATAGAGGTCACAGCAACAAACTGTTCAAAGATAGGTCTAGACTGAATCTCAGAAAGAACTTTTTTTCACAAAGAGTTGTGAACCCATGGAATGCACTGAAACAATCAATTGTTGAAGCTGAAACCGTCAACCAGTTCAAAAACCGCCATGATAAAGAGACAGTTAAGGGGGTTAAAATAAGTTCTCAAACTTCCTACCCCGTCGGCCGCGCTCAGTGGCCACTCAGGTAAATTCAGGTAATTCAGGTAAAACTAAACCTTTTGCTACTGATTTAAAGAATTGTTGGTAGGCAGGTCTGAAGAACTATGGTTAACTCGATCTTCCAGAGATAAAAATTTTCTTTGCTTTGTAGACTCCATCATCCCATCAAGCTTTCTTTGCTTCTTCTCAGTGCCGCGCTCGTGATGTGAATGAAGTGAAATGCAAACCCCAAAGGAGTAGAATCTAGAATGTGATGTAACAAGATGACGTCAAAAGTACAAAGATGCAGTCAGACCTCTCTCTCTCTCTCTCTCTCTCTCTCTCTCTCTCTCTCTCTCTCTCTCTCTCTCTCTCTCTCTCTCTCTCTCTCTTTCTCTCTCTCTCACTCTCTCTCTTTCTCTCTCTCTCTTGCTCTCTGTCTCTCTTGCTCTCGCTCTCTCTCTCTCTTTTTTGCTCTCTCTCTCCCTTTCTCTCCCTTTCTCTCTCTGTCTCTCTCTCTCTCTCTCTCTCTCTCTCTCTCTCTCTCTTTTGCTCCTTTTCTCTCTCTCTCGCTACACGGCCTAGACATCTGTCTGTGCTGCACATGTGATGTTGAATCACATGAAATCCACACCCCATACGAGTAGAGGCTGGCCGCTTTTGTAACAGGACTATGTCAAAATTACGGAAGGTAAAATTAACAGCTGGCGTAAGATCGTAAGGTCAGGCAAAGAAGGTCGCTACACAGCCTATGTGACGACACGATTTTTCAGCAGCGACAGAGAGAGCTATATTTTGTGCGAAGTTGCACTTCTCTACTGTGTAGTGTACATAGATAGCTTGACCGTTTTCTTTATTGCGTACGAAAGAATGCAGTAGCCGTAAATCCACGTGCGTATCGTAGTAAATAGGGGTATGCAGAATAAGAAGAGGGGTGCTGACGAGAACTCGACTGTTTTGCTTTTGGCCTGGGTCCGTTTGGTAAGGCAGAGTGAATTTGGTGCTTTTTGCGAGAGGTCAGCACTAGCCAAGCAGTAGCCCTGTGACTGTGTGTCAAATTAGAACTAGGTGTCCGTGTTGGAAGGGTGTTGTAATCGTTAGTACGAGCCACCCAAGGTCTTACGCCCTCGTCGGGGTAAGAATGTTTAGAGTATGGAATTAAGGAGGATTGTAATTGCCATTTATAAGATAAATGTAGAATTCCTTCCTAAGGTTGTGTGGTTCTCTATTGGACACCTGCCGAGGCTCAAGGTCTTTTGAAGAATTGAGATGTCCTTATCCTTATCATTGTAATTGTTGTGAGAATAACTAGCAAATAGCCAGACACGAAATTAACTCTCAGGACTAACCACTGTGTCAACTGTGTTGTGTTGTCATTGTGTTGGGGAAGGTGTGTCACAAGCCGAGACCTAAGACGGTGAGTAAAACCCTGTAATTCAGTTTCTTAGTTGCAAAGCGCTCCGAGACTGCGTACACGAATGATTGGTGATGAATGAGGGGGAAAGGGATGTATTTTGATGAATAATGATGTATTGATTTGGTATGATTTTCATATGATTTTCTTATTATGTACATGAATGAGAAATGTCGTTGCTGTTGTGGTTAAAAGTGGGTCAAGGGTGACGATGAAGAATGCATGTTAGAGAGAGAGAGAGAGAGGGTGAGGGTGTATGTATGGGGAGAGAGAAATCGTACTATGCTGGAGGGAGATGAAGGAAGTGGTGGATATGAGGAGAGCATGTTTATATTATAGTATGATAAGGTAGTATGGATGAAGGGAGATAATCGTGATGTATTTATAACAGTTGAGAGGGAAGGTGAAGATGAAGATGAGGATGGAATGAATTAGGACTGTGTGATTGAAGTGTGGTCGTAATGATTATGTATATTTATATAAATGTCTTTGCTTATGAAGAGATTAATTATTAGTATCAAGAGTTGCATTATATTATTGAAACGTATGCATAGCATTATGTATTATTATCATTGTTGTTATGCATAACCAGGTCAAGATGGCGGCCGGCGGCCGGCGTATTATGTTATGTAGTATTTGTGTTTTGTAGGCAGACTGTTAAGACTATATATTTGCTTACAGGTTTGGGCTGTATTATGCTGTTTAATCCTTTGGTGATGTAGTTGTGTTTCCACTACACCGTTACCTCTTTGCGCGGGCGTGCAACTGTGCTGTAACCCTTGCCTCTACAGTTGGAGAGCGTGGAAGTTAACTTCGCCACTACTGCCTCGTCTTGCCTCAGTATCGTGGGCGTCGCCATTTATTACATGAACTCCACGCACCACACCCGCGCACATACAGACTTGCATGGCACCACACATAAAAACATACTTCATCTAGTTAGTAAAATTCATCCATCATATTGTGTGAATAACTGTTTAGCTCCTACTGAGCTACGGAAAATTGACGTTTTGAACATTGCTACAGTTCTGCAAGTTAACTTGGACAGTGATTGTTGATAAAAGTTTTGCAGCTCCATTTCTTAGTTGGAATTTATAGTGTTTTGAATTGTTTGTTTATTGCCAATTTGTTGTACATTTTGTGGAAAAATCTGTTGATGTTTAGTTCTGTTTGGGTTGAACAAGGGAGGTAATTGTTAGTTAATACTGGGGTGGGGGTCTTGATAGGGGTGGAGGGTGGTTAGTTCCCCATTGTCCTGTGTATGTATGTTTAATTGTTGAATAAAAGAGTGTGACTGTTATTCTGGTATTTGTGTTAGTTTATTTTGTTTGAGTTCTCATCCTATGTGCTGACGTCGCGGAACCCGCCCGGGTGACGTGACATATTTGGTGTCAGAAGTGGGATAGACTCATTTTATTTTGTTAGGGTAGTGCCAGATGTGTATGTTGTGTGCTTGAGTTGTTGTGTTGAAAGGGTACGCAGCGGGCGGTTGGCGGGAGTGTGGGTGTGTTGCACTAGGGATCACACTCGGAGTGCAAGCATAAACGGGGAATTGGGTTGCAGGGTTCACTTGCTCGCCTTTAGGGGTACGACGGTGAACGATTCCTCGGCTCCTGTGACTGTTGTGTTGCGTATTCGTCCCGTTAGGATGTTTTTACCAGTTAAGTATTATCTGTTTTGTGTAATACTAATATTTGCTCTTCCCTTCTTTCTCAACATGGCCACGCGGGATGCCCGAGCCGCGAAACGCCGGGAGGCGAGATACCGTGCTGAGGCGGGACTGGACGACCCGCAATCGGACGCTGAGGGCTCAGTGACGGGGTTACTGGAGGAGGCTTCCGCAGTGAGTACCCAAATGACTATGCCTAAGTTGTATGCTAAATCACCCAGTGCACAGGGCAAGGTCGAGGTCGAGCTCAGCGACAGCGAGAGATTTAGACAGATTGGGGAAGGTCTGGGTCTCAGAGACGAGGAGGGAAGAAGAGCGGAGAGAGAAGGAGGAGGAGAGGAGAGAGCGGGAGTTCGATCGTAGGCTCTTAGAGCGTTGGTTGGAAGCAGAGAGAATAGCGAGAGAAGAAGCAAAGAGAGAGGAAAGAGAAGCCAGAGAAGAAGACCGTCGTCAGCTAGAGTTTCGGCTTGAAGCAGAGAGGAGACTGGTAGAGCTTAGGATAGGGGAGGAACGCAGAGCCAGAGATGAGGACAGAGCTGATCAGAGAGAAAGGGAGAATAGGGCTAGAGATAAGGGACTCAAACCCTTGGAAGAGAGAGAAGACGTGGAGGCGTACCTCCAGATGTTTGAGCGAGTGGCAGAGATTCAGGGTTGGAGGAGGGAGATATGGGCGGTTAGGCTAGCGCCTTTGTTACAAGGGGAAGCCCGGGACACCTACCTTCGTCTAACGCCTGAGCAAGCCCAGGATTTCGACACCGTGAGAAACGCTCTGTTGAAACGCTTTAGGAAGGACGCCGACTACTATCGTAGGCAGTTTCGAGAGGCCAAGAAAGAGGCTGCAGAAACGTTTCCTCAGCTGGTGGTTAGGTTAGGATCGCTGGTGAAGAAATGGTTTTCGCTCGCAGGCAAAGACATCACCGACGTAGCACAGGTACTGGACACCTTCATCGGAGAGCAGCTGTTCTCCATCATGACCACAGAGTTGGAGATCTAATGTACGTGAGGGAGAATCTACCTACAACGAGCCATGCCGCAGCAGAGTTAGCGCAGCGTGTGGTAGACGCCAAGTGGGCAGCGTCAGCACCGGCACCCGTACTACCCTACCCAGTCAGCGACGTAGTTTTCCCAGACGACCGGAAGCTCCTCAGCAACCTAGCAACCGGGGAGGTCAGGTTCAGAAAGCAGGGAGGACAGAAGGGGGTAGTGGGGTACGTCGTTGCTACCGATGTGGGTCGGAAAAGCATGTGGTCAAGGACTGCAAGGTCAAACCTCAGACAGTGGGCCAGGTTACAGTGGGGCGTACCATTTCCACGGAGACCGCACCTCGGGCTAGCGTGTGTGCAATCAAACCGTATGATCCATGGGGCCAAGGTAGGGCGAATGGGCAGGACGTTCGGGTATTGAGAGATACGGGGGCGGAGATAGGGGCAGTCGCGGGCAGGTTAGTCAAACCAGCAGATTTGACGGGCCGGACTGTAGAGATTTGCTTGGCGAATCGATCGAACGTGGGTCTGTTACCTACAGCTTGGGTGGAGTTGGATTGTGCGCTGGTCAGGGGAAGGGTGGAGTTGGTGGTTTTTGAGGACGGGCCCGATATCATCCTGGGTAACTGGGTGACGTTCGATAACGGAGAGAAGAGTCCTGTTTCTTTGTTCGGAGGTGAGTGCGCGATGGCTGCAGCAGTGCAGACCCGGGCGCAAGAGAAAGCCGAGAAGAAGAGGGAGGTACCATTGGCGGTAGTTGAACCATCCCAGATCTCTGTTAGTACCCCAGAGCTTATCAAGATGCAAGAGACCGACGAGACGCTCGCGAAGGCGAGAACGTTGGCACAGAGTGGTGGGGCGATAGCGTCAGGTAGGGCGTCGGCAGAGTTTCGCAAGAAGAGGGGTTGTTGTACCGGGTACATACTAAGAGAGGTAGCCAGGTAACGCAACTTGTAGTCCCGAAACAGTTGAGAGGGGGGATCCTTCAGTTGGCTCACGATCCACCCATGGCTGGGCATTTGGGAGGGAAGCGTACCAGAGAGCGTATCTGGGGAACATTCTACTGGCCGGGGATGTGTGCCGAAGTACGGAGGTACTGCGCGAGTTGTCCTGAATGTCAGAAGGTAGTACCGAGGGGAAGAGTGAGAAAGGTGCCACTACAGCAACTTCCGCTGGTAGACGAACCGTTTCAGAGAGTGGCCATAGACATTGTGGGACCCATCAAACCCAAGTCAGATCGGGGTAACATGTATATCTTAGTGGTAGTAGACTATGCCACACGCTACCCCGAGGCTGTACCGCTCAAGGGCATAGAGGCAGAGAGGGTGGCAGAAGCGCTGTGGGAGATTTGGTTGAGGGTGGGCGTTCCTAGGGAAGTTTTGACAGATCAAGGGACGCAATTCATGTCTGAAGTCATGCGGGAGATGAACAGACTACTGTCAATCCACGGGAAAGCCACCACGCCGTATCATCCACAGTGCAACGGACTAGTTGAGCGATTCAGCGGGACGCTAGTGTCCATGCTCAAAAAGCTAGCGACGGAGCAACCTACAGCGTGGGACCGCTACATTGCAGCGCTACTATTCGCCTATCGAGAGGTAGCACAAGAGTCCACAGGGTTCTCTCCTTTCGAGCTATTGTATGGAAAGACCGTACGAGGACCGATGGCTGTGTTGCGAGACCTTTGGACCAAGGAGATACAGGAGGAAGAAGTAAAACTGAGTAGCCAGTACGTGGTAGACTTGCGTAACCGCATTGAAGAGACGTGCAAGTTGGCGCAAGAGAACCTCAAAACCGCGTCAGCCAAACAGAAGCGGCACTTCGACAAGAAAGCGAAGCGGCGTATGTTCAACGCGGGGGAGCAAGTGTTGCTGCTGCTGCCAGAGAAACGCAACAAGCTACAACTGGCATGGCGAGGACCGTATGAAGTGGTTGAGCGCGTGGGCGAGTGCGATTATCGGATCAAGATGCGAGGAAAGAACAAGTTGTTCCACGCCAACCTCCTAAAGAAGTTTCATACCAGGGCGACTGTAGCCACAATCGTCGTGGACGACGAAGGGGTAGAGGAGGTGGAAACCATGCTGGTGTTCGGGGATATTCCGGTGATCACCTTGACAGCATCAGAGACACCCCGTGATGTAAAGATGGATGACAATTGCCCAGAAATACGGGAGGAACTGCAGAAACTGGTGTGGCAATTTGAGGATATTCTCACTGACCTACCACTACGCACTACACTGGATGTGTGCGAAATACGAGTGGACAGCGACGTTCCAGTGAGGACCCGGTAGTACCCACTACCTCACTCTCATCACGAGACCATTAAGAAGGAGGTGGAAGCAATGCTAGCTATGGGCGTCATTGAGAGGGCAAGTTCGCCATACAGCTCGCCCATAGTGTTAGTGAAGAAGAAAGAGGGTACGATGCGATTCTGCGTGGACTTCCGCAAACTGAATAAACACGTAGTATTCGACGCAGAACCGTTGCCGAACATTGACTACTTGTTTTCCAAGCTGTCAGGGGCCAAGTATCTTACCAAGATCGACTTGACCAAAGGTTACTGGCAAGTGCCGATGAACAGAGAGGACAAAGCAAAGACGGCATTCACAACGCCGGAGGGGCAATTTCAGTGGACTGTAATGCCATTCGGACTGAAGACGGCGGGAGCGGTTTTTTCTCGAATGATGAGGAAGTTACTAGCGCCACTGGGAATGTCGGAGATCGACAACTTCGTTGATGACTTGTTGGTAGCCACCATTACCAAACAGAGACACATGGAATGCCTGGCACGTCTGTTCCTAAGGTTGCGTGAGGTGCAGCTATCCGCCAAACCATCGAAGTGCTACTTGGGGTTTCGAAGAGTAGAATATCTCGGGCACGTGGTTGGACAAGGGGAAATTCGTCCTGAAGTATCAAAGATGGACAGGATCCGAAATGCGCCACGACCTACGACCAAGCGGCAAGTGCGATCGTTTTTGGGTTTAGCTGGATACTACAGACGGTTCGTACCCAACTTTTCAGCGATTGCTTCACCGCTACACGATCTGACCAAGGGAGGCAAGCCAGGGGCGGTCCAATGGACTGAAGCATGTGAAGCCACATTTTGCACCCTAAAGGAGAAGCTGTGCTCCGACCCTGTGTGCTGCCTACCGGACTTCGCCCTACCATTTGTGTTACAGACAGATGCGTCAGAGGATGGAGTAGGGGCCATTTTGAGCCAGGACAGGGGACAGGGACTGCAGCCCATTGCGTGTGCAAGCAAGAAACTGTCGAAACCAGAAAGAAACTATTCGACCATTGAGAGGGAGTGTCTAGCGTTGGTGTGGGGGTGCAGAAATTCAGTCAATACCTGTACGGGCGTACCTTCGTAGTGCAGACTGACCACATGCCACTGCAGTACCTACAGCAGGTGAAGAACACCAACAGCCGACTGATGAGATGGGCACTTCAGCTGCAACCTTTCTCAATGTCTGTAGAGCACATTTCTGGGAAGGACAACGTTCCAGCAGATTTCCTCAGTAGAAACACTCAGTAGGTAGCGTAGGGAAATTCGCGTCGTAGTTAAGGTTCTTCAAGGTGTTAAGAACTGGGGGAGGTTGTGTGACGACACGATTTTTCAGCAGCGACAGAGAGAGCTATATTTTGTGTGAAGTTGCACTTCTCTACTGTGTAGTGTACATAGATAGCTTGACCGTTTTCTTTATTGCGTACGAAAGAATTCAGTAGCCGTAAATCCACGTGCGTATCGTAGTAAATAGGGGTATGCAGAATAAGAAGAGGGGTACTGACGAGAACTCGACTGATTAGCTTTTGGCCTGGGTGCGTTTGGTAAGGCAGAGTGAATTTGGTGCTTTTTGCGAGAGGTCAGCACTAGCCAAGCAGTAGCCCTGTGACTGTGTGTCAAATTAGACCTAGGTGTCTGTGTTGGAAGGGTGTTGTAATCGTTAGTACGAGCCACCCAAGGTCTTACGCCCTCGTCAGGGTTAGAATGTCTAGAGTCTGGAATTAAGGAGGATTGTAATTGCCATTTATAAGATAAATGTAGAATTCCTTCCTAAGGTTGTGTGGTTCTCTATTGGACACCTGCCGAGGCTCAAGGTCTTTTGAAGAATTGAGATGTCCTTATCCTTATTATTGTTATTGTTGTGAGAATAACTAGCAAATAGCCAGACACGAAATTAACTCTCAGGACTAACCACTGTGTCAACTGTGTTGTGTTGTCATTGTGTTGGGGAAGGTGTGTCACAAGCCGAGACCTAAGACGGTGAGTAAAACCCTGTAATTCAGTTTCTTAGTGGCAAAGCGCTCCGAGACTGCGTACGCGAATGATTGGTGATGAATGAGGGGGAAAGGGATGTATTTTGATGAATAATGATGTATTGATTTGGTATGATTTTCATATGATTTTCTTATTATGTACATGAATGAGAATTGTCTTTGCTGTTGTGGTTAAAAGTGGGTCAAGGGTGACGATGAAGAATGCATGTTAGAGAGAGAGAGAGAGAGGGTGAGGGTGTATGTATGGGGAGAGAGAAATCGTACTACGCTGGAGGGAGATAAAGGAAGTGGTGGATATGAGGAGAGCATGTTTATATTATAGTACGATAAGGTAGTATGGATAAAGGGAGATAATCGTGATGTATTTATAACAGTTGAGAGTGAAGGTGAAGATGAAGATGAGGATGGAATGAATTAGGACTGTGTGATTGAAGTGTGGTCGTAATGATTATGTATATTTAAATAAATGTCTGTGCTTAAAAAAAAAAAGGTAAAGGTAGTCCCATAGCCTTGTGGCCGTAGGGGAGCGTGATGTTGGAGATCACACTTATCTTGGGCCAGCGTAATGAGGGTGATGCCCAACTCTCTCCCTCGCTGCTTTACCTTCCCCACCCTCAAGAGAGTAGGTACTCAATCACAGTTGAGTCAACTGGGGGCGTTGTTGTTTGTCGCTTCACACCTTAGCGGTCACCCATCCAAGTGCTAACCGCACCGGACGGTGCTTCACTTTCGACACAGTAGCGAGTGCTCCAACCACTGCACTATCCGACACCCCTGTCTGTGCTTATGAAGAGATTAATTATTAGTATCAAGAGTTGCATTATATTATTGAAACGTATGCATAGCATTATGTATTATTATCATTGTTGTTATGCATAACCAGGTCAAGATGGCGGCCGGCGGCCGGCGTATTATGTTATGTAGTATTTGTGTTTTGTAGGCAGACTGTTAAGACTATATATTTGCTTACAGGTTTGAGCTGTATTATGCTGTTTAATCCTTTGGTGATGTAGTTGTGTTTCCACTACACCGTTACCTCTTTGCGCGGACGTGCAACTGTGCTGTAACCCTTGCCTCTACAGTTGGAGAGCGTGGAAGTTAACTTCGCCACTACTGCCTCGTCTTGCCTCAGTATCGTGGGCGTCGCCATTTATTACAGGAACTCCACGCACCACACCCGCGCACTCACAGACTTGCACGGCACCACACATAAAAACATACTTCATCTAGTTAATAAAATTCATCCATCATATTGTGTGAATAACTGTTTAGCTCCTACTGAGCTACGGAAAATTGACGTTTTGAACATTGCTACAGTTCTGCAAGTTAACTTGGACAGTGATTGTTGATAAAAGTTTTGCAGCTCCATTTCTTAGTTAGAATTTATAGTGTTTTGAATTGTTTGTTTATTGCCAATTTGTTGTACATTTTGTGGAAAAATCTGTTGATGTTTAGTTCTGTTTGGGTTGAACAAGGGAGGTAATTGTTAGTTAATACTGGGGTGGGGGTCTTGATAGGGGTGGAGGGTGGTTAGTTCCCCATTGTCCTGTGTATGTATGTTTAATTGTTGAATAAAAGAGTGTGACTGTTATTCTGGCATTTGTGTTAGTTTATTTTGTTTGAGTTCTCATCCTATTCACTCGTTGTATGTGCTGACGTCGCGGAACCCGACCGGGTGACGTGACAGCCTATCTGTGCTGAACTTGTAATGTGAATCACTTGAAAACACCAAAACACCCCCTACAAGTAGACGCCGGCATGTGATGTAACAGAATGACGTCAAACTTATAGAAGATTACTTTTTGGGCTGGCATGTCGCATATAGGTACCTGTCTGACTGTGCTTAACAAGATCATAGGCAGTTTTTATTGTGCAGTCATGCCGAGAAAGTCGCTATACGGTCTGCAACGATCGGTCGTTAGACGTTAGAGCGAGGTAGTCGCTATACTGATGACAGCAATATAAGGAAATACATCCATTAAAATAAAATGGATCGTTGTGGCGGGAGAGTCGTTATAGAGGGGGGTCGTTGTGAGAGGTTCCACTGTATCTCATCAAAATTAATGAATGTTAATGTTGAACACAATGATGAAGACGATGGGAACAACGGCATTGGACGCAGACGACCATGATGATGATGCAGCTGCTGGTGTTGATGATGAAGATAATGCTGATGTGGTTCAATGATTATGGTAATTTAGGCAATGATTAAGGGTGTGTGTGCATGCGTTTTATAATTCACAGTTTGATGGAGAGGTGACATAAACTAATAACGTATGTTGGAATTTCAGAAACGGAATTGAATGCTGGTGACAACTGTGGTGCTGCCAACACATATTGCAAGTCACCACTAAAGTGTGATGCTGGCTTTTGCAGTAAGTATTCTCTCCTTTGTACGTCTATTGCACAATTATTTCACATTCATTGTGTCGTTTTTCTCTTTATTTACTTACATCTCTTCTGTTTTTAAAATCCCATTAGTTGTTCAAATAATTAAATGTGAAGACAAACAAGGACGTTTTGTTATAATGGTCAGTATAAAAACATCGTAATCGTGAATGTGATGGACCGCAGGGCCTGTGTACCTGTTTGCTTGAGAACTTTTGCAAGTTGTGTGATGTAGTGTCTTTTTTGGATGTTGTTGCAATTTCTCTATGGTGTGTAATGAATTGCACGTTTCTGCTTCAGTGTGGAATGCATGTTTGGAGATGGATGATTTTATTGTGCTGTATGTTATGTCAAGGATGCCTACTCTCTCCCACACGCTTTAACATTTTCCTAGGGCGCATCATGTCAGATGCCCTTGCAGATTACAAAGGCACAGTCAGCGTAGGGGGGTAGAGCAATCTTTCAACCTCCATTTTGCGGATGACATTGATGGATTGGCTAGAGAGGAACCAGAACTTGAACAGCTGGTACAGAGGATTGACACCACCTCCAGAGCCTATGGAATGGAAATAAGTGCAGAGAAGACCAAAATACACCGACTCAACCAAAGCTTTTTAGTTTTGAGGTTAGGTCAGCCAGGCTAGAAATAAATAGCTTCACCGATGCTACCTTTTATTTCCTTTCACTGGAAGGGAGGGTGCAGGCAAGCTATAATTAGACCGCAGCCAGCAAAATGTGGAGGCACTAAACAGTGCTGCTCACATAGGCATTGAGCTGGTGTGAAAATGATGACCAACAACACCAAAGGCATCAACATGGACATCAAAGTCTAAGGCCAAACCCTCAACACAGTGCATAGCTTCAAATATTTAGGAGCCATTGTATCAGACAATGGGTCCCGACAAGAAGTCCTCTCCAGGATCGCACAAACAACTGCTGCCCTGACAAGGATGAAGCCCATTTGGAAAGACAGGACCATCAGTCTACATTACAAGGTAAGGCTGCTGCGCTACCTTGTCATCTCCATCTTCCTATACGCTTGCTAAACATGGACCCTCCCAGCAGATCTACAACGAAAAATACAAATCATGGAGATGAGGTGCTACAGAAGACTTCTGGGCATTTCCTATACCCAGCACATCGCCAACAACGAAGTCCGACAGACCATTAACAAGCCATTGGACAACACAATGACATGCTCACATTGGTGAAGAAACGAAAACTCCGATGGTATGGCCACATCACCAGATCATCAGGCCTTGCAAAGAACATTCTGCAAGGCACGGTGCAATGAGGCAAAAGAAGGGGGAGACAGAAAAAGAGTTGGGAAAACAACATTCTAGAATGTACTGGCTTGACACTGAGCGAAACCATGAGGGTTGCTGAGGACAGAGAAAGATGGAGTATGCTGGTTAAACGATAATCTGTGTTGCCCCTACGACCTTCGAGGTACGAAATAGGATCGGATAGAACAGGATGTTATGTAATATGTATGTATGTTATAATGACTGTTATAACAGTTTAATCCCAAAGTGTGTGTGTATGTGTGCGTGTGTGTGTGGGTGTGTGTGTGTGTGGGTGTGTGTGTGTGTGTGTGTGTGTGTTTTGAGCCTGATTAGTGATTTGGAGAGAAGCGCATATTATTATTATTATTATTATTATTATTATTATTATTATTATTATTATTACATCTGTTCTTCAAATCCCATTATTTACTCACATTAAAAAAAATACAAAGATTAAAAAAGAGTTTCTTAATAATTGTACGGATCACATCAAAATTAATTAAGGTTATGTTGCAAGCACTGATGAAGACGATGGTAACAATGGCATTGGACGCTGACGACCATGATGATGATGCAGCTGCGGCTGCTGGTGGTGATGATGAAAATGATGCTGATGTGGTTCAATGATTATGGTAATTTAGGCAATGATTAAGGATGTGTGTGCATGCGTTTTGTAATTCACAGTTTGATGGAGAGGTGACATAAACTAATAACGTATGTTGGAATTTCAGAAACGGAATTGAATGCTGGTGACCACTGTGCTGCTGCCAACACATATTGCAAGTCACCACTAAAGTGTGATGCTGGCTTTTGCAGTAAGTATTCTCTCCTTTGTACTTCTATTGCACAATTATTTCACATTCATTGTGTCGTTTTTCTCTTTATTTACTTACATCTGTTCTGTTTTTTAAATCACATTAGTTCTTCAAATAATTAAATATGAAGACAAACAAAAACTTTTTGTTATAATGGTCAGTATAAAAACATCGTAATCGTAAATGTCATGGACCGGAGGGCCTGTGTACATGTTTGCTTGAGAACTTTTGCAAGTTGTGTGATGTAGTGTCTTTTTTGGTGGTTGTTGCAATTTCTCTATGGTGTGTAATGTAATTGCACGTTTCTGCTTGAGTGTGGAATGCATGTTTGGAGATGGATGATTTTATTGTGCGGTATGTTACGTCAAGGATGCATACTCTCTCCAACACGCTTTAACATCTTCCTTGAGCGCATCATGTCAGATGCCCTTGCAGATAACGAAGGCACAGTCAGCGTAGGGGGGTAGAGCAATCTCCAACCTCCGTTGTGCGGATGACATTGATGGATTGGCTAGAGAGGAACCAGAACTTAAACAGCTGGTACAGAGAATTGACACCACCTCCAGAGCCTATGGAATGGAAATAAGTGCAAAGAAGACCAAAATGATGGCCATCAACACCAACGGCATCAACATGGACATCAAAGTCCAAGGCCAAACCCTCAACACAGTGTATAGCTTCAAATATTTAGGAGCCATTATATCAGACAATGGGTCACGACAGGAAGTCCTCTCCAGGATCGCACAAACAACTGCTGCCCTGACAAGGTTGAAGCCCATTTGGAAAGACAGGACCATCAGTCTACATTCCAAGGTAAGGCTGCTGCGCTCCATTGTCATCTTCATCTTCCTATACGCTTGCGAAACATGGACCCTCACAGCAGGTCTACAACGAAGAATACAAAGCATGGAGATGAGGTGCAACAGAAGACTTCTTGGCATTTCCTATACCCAGCACATTATCCACAACGAAGTCAGACAGACCATCACACAAGCCACTGGACAACACGATGACATGCTCACAGTAGTGAACAAATGGAAACTCCGATGGTATGGCCACATCCCCAGATCATCAGGCCTTGCAAAGACCATCTTGCAAGGCACGATGCAAGGATGCAGAAGTTGGGGAGATGATGATGATTATTATTATTATAATTATTATTATTGTTATTGTTATTATGATTATTTGTATTATTATTACTATTATTATTATTATTATTATTATTATTATTATTATTATTATTATTATTATTATTATTATTGCATCTGTTCTTCAAATTCCATTATTTACTGACATTAGAAAAATACAAAGATTAAAAAAGAGTTTCTTAATAATTGTAACTATCACATCAAAATTAACTAAGGTTTATGTTTAAAGCACTGATGAAAACGATGGGAACAATGGCATTGGACGCTGACGACCATGATGTTGATGCAGCTGCTGCTGCTGGTGGTGATGATGAAAATGATCCTGATGTGGTTCAATGATTATGGTAATTTAGGCAATGATTAAGGGTGTGTGTGCATGCGTTTTGTAATTCACAGTTTGATGGAGAGGTGACATAAACTAATAACGTATGTTGCAATTTCAGAAACGGAATTGAATGTTGGTGACAACTGTGCTGCTGCCAACACATATTGCAAGTCACCACTACAGTGTAATGCTGGCTTTTGCAGTAAGTATTCCCTCCTTTGTACTTCTATTGCACAATTATTTCACATTCATTGTGTCGTTTTTCTCTTTATTTACTTACATCTGTTCTGTTCTTTAAATCCCATTAATTGCTCGAATAATTAAATGTTAAGAGATGTCTATGATTTTGACCATTGTAAAAAGGTTAGTGTTCACTCAAACACACACGCTCACACACACAAACACTCACACACACTCCACACACACACTACACATGTTTTAAAGTAAGCAAAGCACATACCCATGATTGCTGAAATGGTTTAAAACTACTACTACCACTACTACTACTACTACTACTACTACTACTACTACTACTACTACTACTATTACTACTACTAATGCTACTACTACTAGTTCTAGTGTGGTTTTTCACATTGCACAAAAACCAATTGGATCATCATGCAGTAGCAGCGAACCATGTGTGACAGGATCCACATGCGACAGCAACATTTGTAGTGAGTACACATGGTGAACACATTGTGAAGATTATTAAAAACTTTCTACATTGGGAATGTTTCACATTCTGCAAGATTTGTCTGCAAAGAAGAAACTGTTTGGCCGCCTTCTTATTGGGCATACTTATGTCACCCATAGTTTCCTCCTTTTGAAAGGTGAGGAACTGTCGTGGCGCTTTGCTTGCGAGAAATCCTTTTCCGTCCACCATGTTATGTCTGAATGTGCAGATAATTATGGTTGATAAGAGAGAGAGAGAGAGACAGAGACAGAGAGAAACAGAGAGAGAGAGAGAGAGAGAGAGAGAGAGAGACAGAGAGAGACAGACAGACAGACAGAGAGAAACAGAGAGAGGGAGATAGATTTTGATTTCATATCTTTTAATGCACAAAAACCATGGTCAATGCCTGTCACAAGGACCTAGCGACCCAATTGATTTTGATTTCATATCTTTTAATGTTGCTCTGTGGGTTCGGGCATTAAATAGAATAGACCCAACGTTTCCCGGCGTGTCGTAAGAGGCGACTAACAGGGGTGATGTTAGCACGGCATCACTGGGCGAAAGTCTTCTACACAGAAGTCACCGGCCAGGGCGGAGGAACCTCACGTTACTACAGGTTCAACGACCATGTGCTCAGGGCCAAGGCGAGCCACACTGTATTCGTGGATTTCGGCTGTGGCCAACAGCCTGGAGAGGAGTGGGCACCACCAGGTCTTTTTTGCCCAAGACACACTACATGATGACACAATCCACTAATTCCATACCGGATCGGTCGTCGCCCGGGCCGTCACCCGGCACAAGGACCGCGCCTTCCGTTGGCCACCAGGACGGAGGTGTTAAGTATGCTACTGATGGACAATTTAGCAAGATCCGCACGAGAAACAACATCGTCATAGGAACCTGGAACGTCAGGACCCTAACTGCGGAAGGAAAATTAGAAGAACTGGCCCACGAGTTGGACCACTATCGATGGAACGTTCTAGGTATCAGCGAACTGCGATGGAAAGGCCTAGGTGAAACAACGACCGACAAAGGCCACAAGCTCTATTTCAGCGGTAGGGATGACAGGCATGAACACGGCGTTGGATTCTTGGTCCACAAGAACATTCTAGCGACTGTCATGGGTTGCCGCCCAGTCTCCAGTAGACTCATTACCATCCGCCTGAGAGCAGCCCCTTTCAACATCACCATCATCCAGGCCTACGCCCCAACATCAGACTATGACGACAGCGAAGTGGAGGATTTTTATGAAAATCTACAGGCGGTCCTTGACCAAGTGCCGAAGAAGGACATAGTCATAGTGCAAGGCGACTGGAATGCCAAGGTTGGCCAAGATGCGCACCGCAACTGGGGAGACACATGTGGACCCCACTGCAACAACGAGACAAATGACAGGGGTCTGAGACTCTTGGAGTTTGCCAGATACAACAATCTGGTACTGGCAAACACGCTTGGTCTCCACAAAAACTCCAGACGATGGACATGGCACAGTCCTGGCGGGGAGCATCACAACCAAATAGACTACATCATGGTCAAGAAACGCTTCAGATCAAGCATCAACATTGGCAGGACACGTACTTTTCCAGGAGCAGACATCGGAAGTGACCACGATCTCGTGATGATGTCTTTCCGGCTCCACTTGAAGAGAGTAAATACAGCAAAGTGCACT
Organism: Oncomelania hupensis; assembly: GCA_036898135.1. Classification (NCBI taxonomy): domain Eukaryota; kingdom Metazoa; phylum Mollusca; class Gastropoda; order Littorinimorpha; family Pomatiopsidae; genus Oncomelania; species Oncomelania hupensis. The sequence goes on along the minus strand of CM072515.1, from coordinate 43,118,190 downwards.
AGACTGAAGTTCGACCTGGACAAACTGCAAGACCCGGAGGTGGCAGAACTATTTCAGGCCACAATTGGAGGGAAATTTGCACCACTGCTCATTTTGGGGGCTGGTGAAGTAGATGTCAACACCATGACCACCACCTTCAACTCAGCTGTGACAGATGCCGCCACTGAGATCCTTGGCAAGCACCGACCAAAGAAGAAGCTGTGGATTACACCTGAACTTTTGGATCTGTGTGATAAACGAAGAGAGATGAAAAAGAAAAAGAACACCTCACAGGGAGCTGATGTCTACCGAAAAATCAACAATGACATCCGAAAAGGCATGCTCACAGCAAAGGAGAACTGGATAGAAGATCAATGCCAGGAAATAGAGAACAGTCTGAACAAGAACAACAGCAAGAAGGCCTACCAGACTGTGAAGCGACTGACAAGTGTCAAACAGCCCAAAGTTTCCACTATCCAAAGCAAGTCTGGCATATGCCTTACAGAAGAACAAGAAGTCTTGGACAGATGGACAGAGTACTGCTCTGACCTTTACAACCATACACCAAATGGAGACCCATCAGTTCTAGCATGTCCAGAGAACAGAGAAGAAGAAGAAATCCTCCCAATTCTCAGGGAAGAAGTTGAGGCAGCAGTGCAAGCGCTAAAGAAAGGGAAGTCAGCAGGAGTGGACAACATACCCGCGGAACTGCTACAAGCAGGAGGAGAAGCGATGATTGATGCCCTCACCATTATCTGTAACAAGATCTGGCAGAGTGGGGAGTGGCCTATACCATGGACCCAGTCGCTTGTCATCACTCTTCCCAAAAAAGGTAACCTTCAGGAGTGTGAAAATTACCGCACCATCAGCCTCATCAGCCATCCCAGCAAGGTCCTCCTGAAAATAATACTCAACAGATTGAAACCCCAAGCTGAACAAATCATAGCTGAAGAACAAGCAGGATTCAGGGCAGGGCGAAGTACCACTGAGCAGATTTTCAACCTCAGAATAATCTGTGAGAAATACCTACAGCACCAACAACATCTATATCATGTGTTCATAGACTTCAAGAAGGCGTTTGACCGAGTCTGGCATGCAGCTCTATGGGCAACAATGAAAGTGTACAACATCAGCCCAAAAATTATTGAAGTCATCAAAAGCCTGTATGACAAGGCTACCAGTGCAGTCCTCCACAACAGAGCCATCGGGAATTGGTTCAGAACAACAATCGGTGTGCGTCAAGGATGCCTACTCTCTCCAACACTCTTCAACATCTTCCTAGAGCGAATCATGTCGGATGCTCTTGCAGACCATGAAGGCACAGTCAGCATAGGGGGTAGAGCAATCTCCAATCTTCGTTTTGCAGATGACATTGATGGATTGGCTGGAGAGGAACAAGAACTTGAACAGCTGGTACAGAGGCTTGACACCACCTCCACAGCCTATGGAATGGAAATAAGTGCAGAGAAGACCAAAATGATGACCAACAACACCAATGGCATCAATACGGACACCAAAGTCCAAGGCCAATCCCTCGACACAGTGCATAGCTTCAAATATTTAGGAGCCATTGTATCAGACAATGGGTCCCGACAGGAAGTCCTCTCCAGGATCGCACAAACAACTGCTGCCCTGACAAGGTTGAAGCCCATTTGGAAAGACAGGACCATCAGTCTACATTCCAAAGTAAGACTGCTGCGCTCCCTTGTCATCTCCATCTTCCTATATGCTTGCGAAGCATGGACCCTCACAGCAGATCTCCAACGAAGAATACAAAGCATGGAGATGAGGTGCTACAGAAGACTTCTGGGCATTTCCTATACCCAACACATCACCAACGACGAAGTCCGACAGACCATCACACAAGCTATTGGACAACATGATGACCTGCTAACAGTGGTGAAGAAACGGAAACTTCGGTGGTATGGCCACATCACCAGATCATCAGGCCTTGCAAAGACTATTCTGCAAGGCACAGTGCAAGGAGGTAGAAGAAAAGGGAGACCGAAAAAGAGGTGGGAGGACAACATTCGAGAATGGACTGGTTTGACACTGAGCGAAGCCATGAGGGCTGCTGAGGACAGAGAAAGATGGAGTATGCTGGTTAAACGATCATCTGTGGTGCCCCTACGACCTTCGGGTTACGGGACAGGATAGGATAGGATAGGATCTTTTAATGAGATTTTAAACATCTGTAATGGTCAAAACCTGTTTATATTTTTCCGTGAAATGGGTTTCTTTTATCGCAGATAGGTAATGTCATCTTGTTTGTGTGCTTGCTTAAATTTCATCAGTAAAGCAGGGACAACTAATTGAGAGTGGTCGTGGTCTGTCTGTCTGTACAGTAGTCCGTTTTTCTCAAAGAACTCTCCTTTCTGAGGTGGGTTATGCGCCTGAGGGAGTTTTTTGTAGCATTTAACTAATGTGGGGTCAGCTAGTTGATCTGCCCTCATCTCGGCTGGAGCCGGATTAGCAGGGAGGTTATCTGCAGCGTCCTGTCTGATCTGTGTTCTAGTTTAAACTGATGCAACCACTTCCGGCGCAATCGGAGTTCCTAAATACACATATCTACACCCTAGTATGATGTCATACAAGGGTTCATCCATTACTGCCGCTTTTACTTTTCCTGACACATATCGGGAGTCTACATGGTCAATGCCTGTCACAAGGACCTAGCGACCCACTTAGAATTACAGAAGCTGAAGACGCTTAATGATGTGACCGCTCTCGGAAAACGCTGGGGCCACCCAAGGCGACAAAGCCATTTCAGAAGACTGCCAACCATGGGAACCAGATCCAGGGGAGTCAGACGAGCCAGAGACCCACGGACTCCACGCCACCTCCCAGGGAATGGCATTCAAGAGGCTGTTTCACCTGCAACGCTACAGACCACAGAGCGGCTAACTGTCCTCAGAACAAAAGTAGCGGACAGCGGAGCAGTACGGACAATGCAGCGGCGGGCAACCGGCAGAGGCGGTTCTCCACTCAACGGCAAACCAGTAGATCTGACCATCAAGTGTGCGGCGGGAGCGTCATTCTTCCGAGTGAGACCGAGCGCGCAGCTACTCCCGCGGACGTGCAAGAGTGCATAACCGATGGCCAACTTCTCTATGCCAACGGAAAATCCATCCCCGTCGTCGCCAGCGCAGCTGTGACCGTACAGAACATGACCGTTTCCAAGGGACGCGTCGGAAATCATGAAGTGACTGTTCTAAGAGACTCTGGCTGCAGTGGGGTCATCGTCAGAGAAGACCTAATCGCTAAAGAACAGTTCACTGGCGATTCAAAATAGACACTTATGGCCGACAGCAAATGTGTGAAAGCGCCAGTTGCGAAGATTCAAGTTAGCACCCCTTTCTACATAGGCGAAGTCGAAGCGGTTTGCCTGAAGAAGCCGCTGTATGATTTGATGATCGGGAATATCGACGGCGCGAGACGACCCGACGACCCCGATTCAGAATGGAGTCCTGCCTCAACCCAACGTGTCGAAGTTGTGGATCATGTGACATTTGCCAGAAGACCATACCTCGAGGAAGGGTCCCGAAAGTGCCTATGCAGAGGATGCCTCTGATCGACCGACCTTTCAAAAGGGTGACCTTAGACTTAATCGGCGAAATGAGACCCCCGAGTGAAGAAGGTCATCGGTGGGTACTGACTTTAGTGGACTATGCGAATCGGTACCCAGAAGCAGTGCCTCTGAAGAAGATTGACACTGAAACTGTTGCAGAGGCACTGGTGGACATGTTCAGCAGACTTGGAGTGCCTGAAGAAATTCTGACAGACCCCGGGACGCAGTTCGTCTCTGACTGCATGAAGGAGGTCAACAGACTGCTAAGCATCCGGCATTTGACTACGACACCCTACCATCCAATGTGTAACGGGCTTGTCGAAAAGTTCAATGCTACGCTGAAGTCCACCCTGAAGAAACTGTGCAGCGAGCAGCCCAGACAATGGCACCGCTACATCAACGCTTTACTGTTCGCCTACAGAGAAGTGCCGCAGGAATCCACCGGCTTTTCTCCGATCGAACTGCTGTACGGAAGAACCATCAGAGGGCCGATGCACATCCTGAAAGAACTGTGGACGAAAGAAGTAGAGACCCCAGAATTGAAGAACAGCTACCAGTACGTGTTTGAGTTACGGGAGAAGCTGGAGCATACTCTCGAGATTGCCAGAGAAAACTTGAAGAAGTCCCAAGACTGGAAAGCACTACTACGATCGTAGGGCTGTGAACAGGAAGTTCAAACCTGGCAACAAAGTGCTGGTGCTGCTACCTACTGATCATAATAAGTTGCTGATGCAGTGGAAAGGCCCGTACGAAGTGGAGACCGTGGTGGGAATCAACGACTACAAGGTGAAGGTCGGCCAGCATTCCAAGATATACCACGCTAACCTCCATAAGCTGTACGTGGAAAGGCCATCAGAGACTGTGCACGCAGCAACAGCAGCTGTGATCGACGACAACTTTGACAGCGAGGAACTGTTGGAACTCGGAGGCTTCCACAGCAAAGAAGACATCAATGATATTAAGCTAGGACCACGCTTGACGGAAGGTCAAAAGTTGGAGCTCAAGGACCTTATGGGCGAGTTTCCCCATAGCTTCAGCGATGTCCCAGGCTCTACGACTTCGGTCGAACATGAAGTCCACCACATTTCAAATATCCCCGTTCGATCCAAACCCTTCCCGATCCCTTTCAAGGCCCGTGAATCCTTGAAGAAAGACATCGACGAGATGCTGAAGATGGGCATCATCAGGGAGTCCAGTTCCCCCTACGCGTCCCCTGTCGTGGTCGTGAAGAAGAAGGACGGGAGCAACAGAGTATGCATCGACTACAGAAAGGTTAATAAAATTACCGTCTTCGACCCCGAGCCGTTGCCTACCGCAGCAGACCTGTTCCGCCAATTATCGGGGAGTAAAATCGTCTCAAAGATTGACCTCAGCAAGGGTTATTGGCAAGTCCCCGTGCGTCAACAGGACATACCAAAGACTGCTTTCATAACTCCTGATGGGACGTACGAGTGCCTAAGGATTCCCTTTGGCATGGTCAACAGCGGAGCTACCCTGAAGAGAGGAATGAGGAAGATGCTCAAAGGGATGGACAACGTCGTGTGTTACTGGGACGACCTGCTAGTCCACACCCACACCTGGGAAGAGCATCTACAGACCTCGAGAGAGCTGTTTCACCGTCTGACAGAAGCTAACCTGACTGTGAGACCCAGTAAATGCATTCTGGGGACTGACAACGTAGACTTTATTGGCCATTCGCTGAAAGATGGACAAAAGGGGCTTCTGCTAGAAAACGTCACCAAGATTCTGAATGCTCCACGTCCCCAAACCAAGAAGCAGGTACGATCTTTCCTGGGGTTGGCTGGATATTATAGGGAGTTCGTACCGAACTACTCCGCCATCACAGCACCCTTGTCGGACCTGGTGGGAAAAGGCTGTCCTAATCAAGTGGAGTGGGGACCATCTCAGGAGAAGGCATACCAGACTGTGCGCGACTTCCTTTCGAAGGATCCGGTGCTACGACTGCCCGACACTTCTAAGGAATTCGTTCTAAGAACGGACGCAGCGGACGAAGGTATCGGCGCCATATTGATGCAAGAACACGAGGGGAAACTATATCCAGTTAGTTGCGCCAGCAAGAAACTGTTCAGACAATGTTGGTGCGGATTTTCTCAGCAGAGTGTGTAAATGAACAGAGAACATTGACAGTATCCAGACGGACTGAAGTAAGTTTTAATTTTGGACTTTGTTTGTTCGTTGCGTCTCAACGTTGTTGAAAGAAATTGGGTAAATTTCTTCTTGAGTGGGGGGTTATGTTACGTTGGAGACGCGTGCGAAGGTACATGTAGGTCTACGTGTGTGAAATGAGCACAATAATAGGCTTGTGTGTGTGACGCGCCTGATAGATCAGATCGTTTTATTTTGCTAAGCATGCAGTAATAGAGTGTATTTATCTTTGATTTGATTTTGCGTTGTTATTAGAAGAGGCTTTGTATAACGTTGGTGTTTTTAGTTGGTCTATATTATTTGAGAATTTTCTCGAGTCATTTGTTTACTATCGATCGAAGCGTATGGATAGTTCTAGTGGTAATCATGGAAGCTTCCATTCCAAATAGGGTTGTATGACGTGAGACAGTGATGATGAAATTAATTCTGATTGGTTGTGGTGTTTTATGCAGGGGTATTCTCGTTTGTTCTGGAGTATGTAGAGACTATATAAGTGCCGCACTGTTTCAAAATAGAAGAGAGTTGGCAGTAGAGAGAGTTGTTGTATTAGAGTTGAGAAAGTTGTAAAAAGTGAAAAGTTAAAAGTTGAGAATTGTAGATTGGAAAAGCGATTGAGCAATTGTATGCAGTTGTTGATGAGTGCTGAATAAAAGTGGAAAACTACATACGAAGACTTTGCCTTGTTGCTGAGTGAGCAGGCTGCGTGGATAAACGAACCTGAGTTACACTTTATCAGTACTTCAAGCATTGGGGCTGAATCAACTGATAAAATAACAACATCCAGTGTAACAATTACATTTTATATGTTTGGTCACGCTCTTTTGCTTATTTAGTTGCTTATTCTTACTTGCAGTCGCTGAGTTTTCATTTGCTATGTGTTTTGCATGTATGGGTATGTTGTCTACTCTTTAGTCTGTTTTGCTTGTACCCCCGTTGGGGTGCCGGGGGTTTTAGTATAAATAGTATCCCCACTTTCTGGAAATTTATTGCTTTAAATTCCCACTGTCGCTGTCTTTCTAATTTGCTCTTTCTCATTCCTGATCTGTTCTATCAATCTGCAATACTATCTTCTTCTTCGCTAGACCAGTCACCTACCGTTTTTCTTGAAAACTCTTCCGGGACAAGACTCCTTTGTGTGAGGTCTGTTGGATCAGCTTGGGAATATTGGACGCTTTCTGCCAGGTGGTCACTGTGGCTTCCTATGATGTTATTATTTAGCAATGTAGGCATTTTATATGTATGTGTTTTGTTGATAATTTATAATGATGTTTGTATTCTATTTTGTTTTTGTAAACAAGGGTTCGATAAATTAGAGTACAGCCTCAGCGTCCCCTGCGTGGGATGTCTTTATTGTAAAATGACTGGCTGGTGGAGCAGGGCCGGACCTGGGAAAAGTCGAAAGGGGGGTTACAGATTCAGCGAAGGCGCGAAGCGCCGAGCCTTCTAGGGGGTACGCGGGGGGGGGGGGGGGGATTTTTTTTAAGAATGCAAAAAGGTGCAATCTGGTGCAATCTGAACCTTGAAAAAGCCATTTCAAGCCAAGCCATTTTGTGATGGTCTGGGACTTGGAGCTTTTTGAACAATTGAACTGACAAACTCTGGGATACAAAAATTGTCCTCTGCCCCTCCCTAATAAAAAACACACACACACAAACATTTATTTATCAGCAGAGATGTTTTTTATACTAGTATTATTCACTACTTTTTGTTGATCGTTAACGGTATAAAGCTTTACTTTGTAGTTTATGAACATCACCGCCCTGCTTTCACTTTCAGTCTTGCTGCACTAGGTTCCTCGGCATTAGTACCATTTGTGAATTGTATCTTCTGGCAAAACAGTTCACGGCCTCTTTGAAGTCAATATCAACATCCCTGTGCACTTTCAATAAAGCAAGTCCATTGAGGCTCTGTTGCCCCATTGTAGAGCGCAGGTGTTTTTCAGGTTGCGCAGCTGACCGTTTGAACGCTCACACTCGGCAGTAGTGACAGGCAGGGTGCAAAGGTTCTTTAGCATGATGAACATGTTGGGATAAAACTCCCTGTCACAATGTTTCAGTGCTTCTGATGCCGTGGATGGGATGATATCTGTCGCATTCTCAGCAGCACTTCGCCATTTGCAAACCCACCGTTGGTATTCTGCATCAAGGGTAGCGTTGTCTGGTAGGTCAGACTCCCACAACATTGCCAGTGTCTTCAACCCTGCTGGAACCTGCATGAAACCATCCTGGTGGTCTATTAAAGTGCTTGGCACCCGACAGAGACCATCAACTGCTAGGTCAGCATTTTTGAACCTCAAGTCCAATTCGGTTGACATGTGTTCCAAGAAAGGAATGGCAATGCTAATCTTGAAATATTCTTCTGGAGTGGCCGCAGGTTGATTGTCACGGAGAGTCTGTCGGGATGCTTGACGAGGAACAATAACATCAGTTGTCAAAGCATTTGCCATTTTGCTGACTTCACCAAACCAGGCAACAAACGCTGTGTCGACATCTCTTCTAATAGAAAACATGCAGTGACTGACCTCTTTGATTTCACTGTAGGCATCGACAACGTCTTTTGTCCTTTTCTGCAGCTTCACTGTCAAGAGTTTTAAGTAACGCAAAAAATTGCGGACGACAACGAATACAACGAGGAAAACACTGCTGCTCAAGGTGTGGAAAAAGCCAGTTGCCTTGGTCAATGTCTCACTGTCCCAATTGTCACTGTCTTCATACATTTGTCCCATAGAGTCGTGAACAACCAGGAAGAGAGATGTATAAACCTCCAGTGCTTCATGTTGTTCTACCCATCTTGTTCTGCACAGATCAACAAGCTTTGTCTTTGTCGTATCAGGCTGAGATGTTTCGGTGGTATCTTCAAGTTTACTTTGTCTCTTTGGAGAGTTTGAGAAAAACAGTGACAGTTCCCTCAGTGCTCCCGTCATGTTCTTCACTGCAAGCAAGCCGCATGCTTTTACGATGCATTAAATAAAATTCAACTTTTTTTTTTTTAAGTTTGGAGGGGGGGTTCCGGAACCCAGGTAACACCCCCACCCCCCCCCCACCCACCCCCCACCCCCTGGTTCCGGCCCTGTGGAGAGCTTTCAGTTTTACCACTAGGGTTGTTTCAGCAGATCTTTTATGCGGATCAGGGGTTGTCCGGTCCTGATTTGGCTCAGAAGAGTCCGCTGGACCTAAAGCAATAATCATATAATGTAATGTAATATTTCGCTTGTGTGCGGAAGCATGTATTGTCTTTACTGGAGTATTGTGTTACTTGTGTGCCGAACCCATGTATGTTTGATGATCCTTGCTCTGTATTTAAGATTTGTTGTTAAGCCTTTTTGTAATACTTGTATTCTCCTGCTTTGAGCATGTCTTGATGATGTTCTGTTTGTGTATGATGCAGTATGTATGGCTTTGTTGTCGTTTTGTAATTCACAGTTTGATGGAGAGGTGACAAACTAATAACGTATGTTGCAATTTCAGAAACGGGATTGAATGCTGGTGACAACTGTAATGCTGCCAACACATATTGCAAGTCACCACTACAGTGTAATGCTGGCCTTTGCAGTAAGTATTCTCTCCTTTGTACGTCTATTGCACAATTATTTCACATTCATTGTGTCGTTTTTCTCTTTATTTACTTACATCTCTTCTGTTTTTAAAATCCCATTAGTTGTTCAAATAATTAAATGTGAAGACAAACAAGAACGTTTTGTTATAATGGTCAGTATAAAAACATCGTAATCGTAAAAGTCATGGACCGAAACGATGGCCATCAACACCAACGGCATCAACATGGACATCAAAGTCCAAGGCCAAACCCACAGCACAGTGCATAGCTTCAAATATTTAGGAGCCATTATATCAGACAATGGGTCACGACAGGAAGTCCTCTTCAGGATCGCACAAACATCTGCTGCCCTGACAAGGTTGAAGCCCATTTGGAAAGACAGGACCATCAGTCTACATTCCAAGGTAAGGCTGCTGCGCTCCTTTGTCATCTTCATCTTCCTATACGCTTGCGAAACATGGTCCCTCACACCAGGTCTACAACGAAGAATACAAAGCATGGAGATGAGGTGCAACAGAAGACTGCTTGGCATTTCCTATACCCAGCACATTATCCACAACGAAGTCAGACAGACCATCACACAAGCCCCTGGACAACACGATGACATGCTCACAGTAGTGAACAAATGGAAACTCCGATGGTATGGCCACATCCCCAGATCATCAGGCCTTGCAAAGACCATCCTGCAAGGCACGATGCAAAGATGCAGAAGATGGGGAGATGATGATGATTTTTATTATAATTATTATTATTATTATTATTATTATTATTATTATTATTATTATTATTATTATTATTATTATTATTATTATTATTATTATTATTATTTTATTATTATTATTATTAGTAGTAGTAGTAGTAGTAGTAGTAGTAGTAGTAGTAGTAGTAGTAGTAGTAGTAGTAGTAGTAGTAGTATTACATCTGTTCTTCAAATCCCATTATTTACTCACATTAGAAAACTACAAAGATTTAAAAAGAGTTTCTTAATAATTGTAACTATCACATCAAAATTAACTAAGGTTATGTTTAATGCACTGATGAAAACGATGGGAACAATGGCCTTGGACGCTGACGACCATGATGATGATGCAGCTGCTGCTGCTGGTGGTGATGATGAAAATGATGCTGATATGGTTCATGGATTATGTTAATTTAGGCGATGATTAAGGGTGTGTGTGCATGCGTTTTGTAATTCACAGTTTGATGGAGAGGTGACATAAACTAATAACGTATGTTGGAATTTCAGAAACGGAATTGAATGCTGGTGACAGCTGTGGTGCTGCCAACACATATTGCAAGTCACCACTACAGTGTAATGCTGGCTTTTGCAGTAAGTATTCTCTCCTTTGTACTTCTATTGTATACTTATTTCACATTCATTGTGTCGTTCGTCTCTTTATTTACTTACATCTGTTTTGTTTTTTAAATCCCATTAGTTGTTCAAATAATTAAATGTGAAGACTGTTACGTTGAGACGCGCATGATGGTGCGTGTGAAATGCGCACGATATTATGTGTGAAGCGCGTGCTATGGTAGGCTTGCGTGTGTGACGCGCGCGATATATCACATCGTTTTGTTTTGCAAAGCATGCAATAATAGAGTGTATTTATCTTTGATTTGATTTTGCGTTGAAGCTTTGTATAACGTTGGTGTTTTTAGTTGGTCGATATTATTTGAGAATTTTAGAGAGTCGGTTGTTTACTATCGATCGAAGCGTATGGATAGTTCTAGTGGTAACCATGAGACGCTTCCATACCAAATAAGGTTGTGTGACGTGAGACAGTGATGATGAAATTAATTCTGATTGGTTGATAGTGTGTTGATAGTGAGTTGGAAAGTAAAAGTTGAGAGTGCAAAAGCGATTGAGCGATTGTATGCAGGTGTTGATGTGTGCTGAATACAAGTGGAAAACTTCATACGACGACTCCTGACTTGTTGATGATTGAACGGGCTGCGTGGATAAACGAATCTGAGTTACACCTATCAGGATTTCAAGCATCGGGGCTGAATCAACTACTGATAGAGAAAAAAAACAACATCGAACCAGTGTAACAAAGACAAACAAGAACTGTTTGTTATAATGGTCAATATAAAAACATCGTAATCGTAAATGTCATGGACCGCAGGGCCTGTGTACCTGGTTGCTTGAGAACTTTTGCAGGTTGTGTGATGTAGTGTCTATTTTGGTGGTTGTTGCAATTTCTCTATGGTGTGTAATGTAATTGCACGTTTCTGCTTGAGTGTGGAGTGCAAGTTTGGAGATGGATAATTTTATTGTGTGGTATGTTATGTTAAGGATGCCTACTCTCTCCAACACGCTTTAACATCTTCCTAGAGCGCATCATGTCAGATGACCTTGCAGATAACCAAGGCACAGTCAGCGTAGGGGGGTAGAGCAGTGATTAAGGGTGTGTGTGCATGCGTTTTGTAATTCACAGTTTGATGGAGAGGTGACATAAACTAATAACGTATGTTGCAATTTCAGAAACGGAATTGTATGCTGGTGACAACTGTGGTGCTGCCAACACATATTGCAGGTCACCACTACAGTGTAATGCTGGCTTTTGCAGTAAGTATTCTCTCCTTTGTACTTCTATTGTACACTTATTTCACATTCATTGTGTCGTTTTTCTCTTTATTTTCTTACATCTGTTCTGTTTTTTAAGTCCCCCTAATTGTTCAAATAATTAAATGTGAAGACAAACAAGAACCTTTTGTTATAATGGTCAGTATAAAAACATCGTAATCGCAAATGTCATGGACAGCAGGGCCTGTGTACCTGGTTGCTTGAGAACTTTTGCAAGTTGTGTGATGTAGTGTCTTTTTTGGTGGTTGTTGCAATTTCTCTATGGTGTGTAATGTAATTGCACGTTTCTGCTTGAGTGTGGAATGCATGTTTGGAGATGGATGATTTTATTGTGTGGTATGTTACGTCAAAGATGCCTACTCTCTCCAACACGCTTTCACATCTTCCTAGAGCGCATCATGTCAGATGCCCTTGCAGATAACGAAGGCACAGTCAGCGTAGGGAGGTAGAGCAATCTCCAACCTCCGTTTTGCAGATGACATTGATGGATTGGCTAGAGAGGAACCAGAACTTAAACAGCTGGTACAGAGAATTGACACCACCTCCAGAGCCTATGGAATGGAAATAAGGGCATAGAAGACCAAAATGATGGCCATCAACACCAACGGCATCAACATGGACATCAAAGTCCAAGGCCAAACCCTCAACACTGTGCATAGCTTCAAATATTTAGGAGCCATTATATCAGACAATGGGCCACGACAGGAAGTCCTCTCCAGGATCGCACAAACAACTGCTGCCCTGACAAGGTTGAAGCCCATTTGGAAAAACAGGACCATCAGTCTACATTCCAAGGTAAGGCTGCTGCGCTCCATTGTCATCTTCATCTTCCTATACGCTTGCGAAACATGGACCCTCACAGCAGGTCTACAACTAAGAATACAAAGCATGGAGATGAGGTGCAACAGAAGACTTCTTGCTTCTTGGCATTTCCTCTACCCAGCACATTATCCACAACGAAGTCCGACAGACTATCACACAAGCCACTGGACAACACGATGATGCTGATGTGGTTCAATGATTATAGTAATTTAGCCAATGATTAAAGGTTTGTGTGCATGCGTTTTGTAATTCACAGTGTGATGGAGAGGTGACATAAACTAATAACGTATGTTGGAATTTCAGAAACGGAATTGAATGCTGGTGACAACTGTGGTGCTGCCAACACATATTGCAAGTCACCACTACAGTGTAATGCTGGCCTTTGCAGTAAGTATTCCATCCTTTGTACGTCTATTGCACACTTATTTCACATTCATTGTGTCGTTTGTCTCTTTATTTACTTACATCTGTTGTGTTATTTAAATCCCATTAGTTGTTCAAGTAATTAAATGTGAAGACAAACAATAACTTTTTGTTATAATGGTCAGTATAAAAACATCGTAATCGTAAATGTCATGGACGGCAGGGCCTGTGTACCTGGTTGCTTGATAACTTTTGCAGGTTGTGTGATGTAGTGTCTTTTTTTGGTGGTTGTTGCAATTTCTCTATGGTGTGTAATGTAATTGCACGTTTCTGCTTGAGTGTGGAGTGCATGTTTGGAGATGGATAATTTTATTGTGTGATGCTGGCCTTTGCAGTAAGTATTCTCTCATTTGTACGTCTATTGTATACTTATTTCACATTCTTTGTGTCGTTTGTCTCTTTATTTACTTACATCTGTTCTGTTTTTTTTAAATCCCATTAGTTGTTCAAGTAGTTAAATGTGAAGACAAACAAGAACTTTTTGTTATAATGGTCAGTATAAAAACATCGTAATCATAAATGTCATGGACCGCAGGGCCTGTGTACATGTTTGCTTGAGAACTTTTGCAAGTTGTGTGATGTAGTGTCTTTTCAAGAGAGATTCAAGAGATTCAAGAGATTCAAGATTCTTTATTGTCCAAACACAAGGCATGGATATTTGTTTAGCAGTGCAATAAGGAAGGAGATAACAACATCACAATTATTACAAACATGGACATACAATATTGATACATTTGATATACTAGTATCAAAAACAACTTCCATACCAAAATACAAATCTATAAACACTAACACACATGCATAAACAGATAACCAGCCACATACCCATGCGTACACATTTAACACACAGATAATTATTCCACAGTATATGTATACACAACTATGTTACACTCTGTTTGATGTTGGTGTTTTCTATCAGTATCTGATTCAGCCCCGATGCTTGAATTCCTGATAGTTGTGTAACTCAGATTCGTTTATTCACACAGCCCGTCCAAACAGCATACAATTCACAAAGTCGACGTATGAAGTTTTCCACTTTTATTCAGCACACATCAACAACTGCATACAATTCTCAATTCAACTCAACAACTTTCACAGCAACTTTCCAAATCACTATCAACAACTTTACTCTGCCAACAGCAACTCTGCACACGATTAAATAACCTCTCTCTTTTCCGGAAAGATTTCGTACATGGTAGAAAATGACGTACTGCCACCAATCGAATAAAAGATCGTCATCACTGACTTACGTCAATACATATTTTTATATCTTCCAGAACGACCTCTTGCTTCTACATGTATCAGGAAATTTCTATCAAGAGTAAACACGCATATCCAGAAGATTCTCAAATAATATCGACTAACGCAAATTATCAACGTTATACAAAGCCTCTCCTAACAACAATGCAAACTCAAATCAAAGGTAAATAAACACCATTATTGAATACTTTGCAAAACGAAACGATTAGATCTATTGTGCGCGCTTCCGACATACTTTCGTTCACGTTTCAACGTAACATAACCCCCCACTCAAGAAGAAATTTACCCAATTTCTTTCAACAACGTTGAAACGTAATGCACAAACAAAATCCTCAATTGAAACTAATTTAAGACTTTCTGAATACTGTAATTGCGCTCAGCTTATCTACACAGAGTCAATGGTTTTCATCTTCAAGTCTATCTGGATATTGTCAATGTTCACAGTTCATTTACCCAATCAACGTTTTTCAAGTCTGTCATTACCAATATTCTTAGTTCGTCCACACAGTCAATGATCTTTCATCCGCAAGGAAACGTCGCCCTCGTCAGTTGCGGTTGTCATCGGCCCAGGGTCAAAGACGACGATCACGTGGGTTTTCCTGGAGTCAGTGCATCCTCCGTTGTCTTTTTCTTCCGTCGGATGTCCGACGCAGTCGACGTTGTCAGCTCCCAGAATACATTCGCTGGGTCTCACGGTCAGGTTGGCTTCTGCGGGACGGTGGAACAGCTCCCTCATGGTCTGCAGATGCTCCTTCCAGGTCTGGGTGTGGACTTCATGTTCGACCAAAGTCGTAGAGCCTGGGACATCGCTGAAGTTGTGGGGAAACTCGCCCATAAGGTCCTCGAGCTCCATCTTTTGACCTTCCGTCAAGCCTGGACCTAGCTTAACGTCATCGATGCCTTCTTTGCTGTGGAAGTCTCCAAGTTCCAACAGTTCTTCGCTGTCAAAGCTGTCGTCGGTCACAGCTGCTGTGGCTGCGTGCACAGTCTCTGATGGCCTTTCCACGTACAGCTTAAGGAGGTTGGCGTGGTATATCTTGGAATGCTGACCGACCTTCACCTTGTAGTCGTTGATCCCCACCACGGTCTCCACTTCGTACGGGCCTTTCCACTGCATCAGCAACTTATTGTGATCGGTAGGTAGCAGCACCAGCACTTTGTTGCCAGGTTTGAACTTCCTGTTCACAGCCCTACGGTCATAGTAGTGCTTTCCACAGTCTTGGGACTTCTTCAGGTTTTCTCTGGCTATCTCGAGAGTCTGCTCCAGCTTCTCCCGTAGCTCAAACACGTACTGGTAGCTGTTCTTCACCTCTGGGGTGTCTACTTCTTTCGTCCACAGTTCTTTCAGGATGTGCATCGGCCCTCGAATGGTTCTTCCGTACAGCAGCTCGAACGGAGAAAAGCCGGTGGACTCCTGCGGTACTTCTCTGTAGGCGAAAAGTAAGGCGTTGATGTAGCGATGCCATTGTCTGGGCTGCTCGCTGCACAGTTTCTTCAGGGTGGACTTCAGCGTAGCATTGAACTTTTCGACAAGCCCGTTGCACATCGGATGGTAGGGTGTCGTAGTTAAATGCCGGATGCTAAGCAGTCTGTTGACCTCCTTCATACAGTCAGAGACGAACTGCGTCCCGAGGTCTGTCAGAATTTCTTCAGGCACTCCAAGTCTACTGAACATGTCCACCAGTGCCTCTGCTACAGTTTCAGTGTCAATCTTCTTCAGTGGCACTGCTTCTGGGTACCGAGTCGCATAGTCCACTAAAGTCAGTACCCACCGATGACCTTCTTCACTCGGAGGTCTTATTTCGCCGATTAAGTCTAAGGCCACCCTCTTGAAAGGTCGGTCGATCAGAGGCATCCTCTGCATAGGCACTTTCGGGACCCTTCCTCGAGGTATGGTCTTCTGGCAAATGTCACATGATCGGCAGAAACGGCTGACGTCCGCATGAAGTCCTGGCCAGTAGAACACCGCCTGGATTCTGTCTGACGTCTTCCTGATGCCTAGGTGACCTCCCATAATTGAGTCATGCGCTACTTCCAT